>JALDNG010003403.1:0-26926 GCA_024349245.1 Neodontobutis hainanensis | reverse complement strand
TTTGTGACACTTCCAGGTACTGTGTATGTCTTAGGGTTAGGGTTAATGTGCATGTCTTCAGAAAACACATTTTACAAAAAATAAAAATAATAAGATGTTTTTAACAAACCAAACCGATTGGAAATCATGTGCAACTTAAGTTATATTGAAAAGAAAGAGCAATTCTGCCTCTCCCACTGATGTAAAATTGCTGGGTAGCAGCTAACCTGTAACTACTAACTTTAGGTCTCACTCAAAGCCAGCTAATAACTACAACCACATTCACAATGACTGTAATATAGATAAAAAAAATAGTTGTCATAAAATCGTTATTGGTGTCAGTAAAACTATAACTGAACAGCTCGATGGTGGTCTCAGCCTTGATAACTTGCACAGGTAACGTTAGCCGTGATACACAACTATGCTGCACGATTAAGTCGTCTTTCGAAAAGAAAAGCTGCAATTTCAACATGTTCACGCATCCAGAATTATAGCCACATTATTAACGTTTGTAAGAAATCAAACATTTTGTAAATCCGTCAAGATTTCAGCGAGATAAAAGTATTTATGTTCGTGCAGATCACTCACCTTACATCAGGTACCATGGAGTCCGATAGGAAGCTTGCCTGTTTCAAGATGGCCGCCGGTGATGCCGTCGGAGACTGCGCCGTGAGACATCTAGCCTTTCTTATGTATGTCTATGCATAGAAGTATAGAAGCCTCATAGAACTATATTTACTGCATTTCCTGCTGTTTTAAATGTCATCTTATTTGCATCTGATAGAAGAGAATAGTCAAAACAGACACCCAAGTTAAACTGCCGACTTCAGCTTTTCTCTGCAATGCTTCATAGAAAGGGTTTGCTGTAAAAAATCACAATCTCATGGGTCCCTGTGTGGAACTGGCTGGGCTTACCTTTTGCTTTGGATGAGAAAATGCAGCAAAGGTATAGAGATTGGTGGAGGGGGCTACAAATAAGCCCAGCTTCACCTCTGACTCACTCAGAAGACTCATCCTAACCCTCCTCCTCCTCGTTCTGTCTTTTGTCATTGTTTCCATTTTCTCTGTAGAGCTCGTGCACCAGTGAGCAGAAAGCGAGAGAAAAGACGAGGGGGGGTCTGCAGAGGAATGACAGAACAAAGGGATGTGTCACCGACGCCTGACTTGAAATGAATAAAGAGATTCCAAATTTCATTTTACTTCAAATGGGCGCCACACTTAAGCCGTGATCCCTGGTGTGCAGCCAGCGAGAAGTAGCTCGGTCCTGAGGGGGGGGGGGGCTTCATGCAACTGATACTACAGCTCTGTTGTGCACTTGCATTTAATACAAGAAGCTCTAAGGATGCATTAGATATTATTACTTTGAGGTTTTGCCATTTGGAATACAACAAATTGAGTAATTATGCACTGAATTAAAATGTACTAAAATGAGGGCCCAATGTCTAATCAAATATTTTTTGGGTTTATCTGGTACACCCACCGACAAGTTAAAGACACCTTGTCAATGGCTGATACCCTTCAGAAAATCTAACTGAACTAGTTTTCTTAATGGACAGGAAAAACAAAAAATCATAGAATTGGTACAGAATGCTAAATAACCACAATACTCTATCTTCAGTACAATCCCTTTTTTAAAAGTTACCGACCTTTTATTAGCCTAGAAATCTTAACTAGACATTTGTTGAAGCGTTGAGGGTTTTTCTATATGAATATAAGAGAATCACCAGATTTTTTTTTACAACTGTATTTGATTGTAGCCCCTTCCATTCACCTGTAATACTGTAATGTTGATTTATTTAGTATTTTACTTACAGTTTTCCTCTTTGCAGATGATAAGACGAGAAGATGATAGCATCAGAGCATTTACTGCCACACATTTAGATCTAGAGGCTGTGTCTTCTTCTGTGATACGGTCAGATAAATCTCTAAATGAGCATTGATTAGCATTGGTAATGCACTTTATGTAGGTATTTGCTGCTTTTTCTTAAGATCTTTTGTGTATACATTAGTATTCAAAACTGGAGGCTTTTATTTTTGATTGAAAGCAAAGTTATTCTGTATTCATATTTGTGCTTTTGGTCTGTCAACTCCAAATGGCGAGGAACAACAAAAGCAACAGGGGATTTAAATCCGTATTTAAATGGGAAAGAATTGGTCTGTCATAGAGGTATACTTTGGATCTGTGTGTGAGTGCCCCCCCCCCCCCCTCCCCCTCCAGGGCCTGTGTGTGTGTGTGTGTTTGTACATGTATGTGACTGTATTGACACAGGGTATACTCTCTATTGTTGTCCCCCAGTTTTCAGTTTGAGGGTCATTTGTTTGCATTATCCCGTCTATGACAGGCGAGGATGGAGGATGACACTGTTGCATCTGATGGTAATTATTTAGCAGCTGTAAAACTCCTGTTCGCCTCTGCCTCATTTAGACGCCCGATTTCTACCCTCCCTCCTTTTGTATTACACAGGTTAACACCAACAGGTTTTTTTTTTTTTACTGTAAATGACACTTTGGCTTCCACCATCCAATTTATTTTATTATAATATCTTATGGTTGTTGGCCTTTACAATGAGTAACATAACTTATTGGCTACAAAATGCTTGAGGGTATTTTGTTCCTGCATTGTGGCACAACTGGAACAGCCCAGTCAGTGTTATAGGCCACTGAGGCATTTACTGTTGTGTTATGTTTGAGAATTTATGATGTCCTTAGGCGCCAAACCATGTTATTATTATTTTTAAAGACAAACTTAAACATAAATTATAGCTATTCTCCTGCTGTACTCCATAGTTACTCCAAAACTAAATCAATATCAATCATTTTGTTCAGTTATTTTCTTAGTGTTATGTTTTGAACGTTTAGCCTACCTGAGATCTTGTCCTACTTCAAAGTATATTTCTAAATAAACTTAAGCTTCCTCTTGAACATCTTTCCTGTATTGTGTTGGAATAATATTGCTTCAAAATAAAAGCACTCCAGATTCTACTAGCACTGCTGACTTTGCACTGAGAATATCGAAAAAACAAAAGTAGTTTCTGTTGAAAACCAAACAATGTTCATTCCACAAACACTGCTTATAATGCTCTCTAACTCATCAGAGGGTGTCTTGTTTTTTACGACCTCTAGCGGTTCCACCATCTCAGTCTCATGAGAGTGAGTTAAACAGTATGTGCTTCAGGAGCTTTAATGGATGCAGTCTGATTTATGGACGCCGTCGATAAATCCAGATATCCCCTCCTGGACTGACAGCAGTTCAACACAAAGTGACGGCAAAAATATGAGGGCAGTTGCTTTCATGTAAACTGCAGGTGCGTAAATGTCCCACTGAGATCACAAATCTCTTTTGCAGGGAGTCCTGGCCCCAGGGGAGGGAGGGACTATTGTTTGAGTTTTTGGTGGTAGGGGAAACCAGAGTACCAAGAGGAAACCTACACATGCAAACTCCACACAAAGGCCCTGCCCTGGATGGGAGTGGAACCAGGACCTTCTTGCTGTGAGGCAGTGCTGTAAAATGTTCATTAAAAAGCTGCATGGATCAGTCACACACAATTACATATTACAGTGGAGAAAATTCTGGATCATAAAAATAGCTAGACCATTAAAGTCCTAAGAAAATGCTACTTTTCATCACATAGTGGGTGTAGTACTGGTTACAAAAAGTGACATTTTTGCTTATATTCTCAGTGGTTGTATGTATGTTACGTCTTACATTTTAATGCTGCTTCAGCTGAAATCTCATGGGTGCCACCATCCATTTTCACCAAGCTGAGTTAAAAAGCCACTCTAAATATTGTATATGATCCACACCAGCCGCTATGGGAGCACCTCGGCACCCCCTGGGGCTGCTGACTGTAACGATCTCTGACACTCAGTGCAGAGGTCACGGCTTCCAGAGTGTAGACGGGGTCAAGGCCAAAACCCTTGTAGCATCCCAAGAGCTAACACTAAGACCTGTAGTCGCAGCTTGGGGACAGACACTTCCTCTTTTCACTTCACTATGTCTCACTGTCATCCCCCTTTTTTTTCAAAAATTAATCGGGCGACGTGTTCTCGGGAAATGAGGTGACATTTTCCTATAATGAGAGCGATGGGTGGAAGGGAAGGAATCAGCGCGTTTCCAGGGTCCGCCATCGACAGAGATTGACATTTTCCATTACAGAGTCAAAATGTACATGTGTTGCTCCATCCGAGTGGCTGTGTGTGAATGTGTGTGTGGTTTAGGCAGCAGACGCCAAGGAGGTCATCCATCTTGTTACAGCCATATCCCAAAGTGTGTGTGTGTGTGTGTAGATTTAAGTGTAGTGTTGTGGGTGGCACCTGTGTGTGCGTGTGTGTGTGTGTGTGTGTGTGTGTGTGTGTGTGTGTGTGTGTGTGTGTGTGTGTGTGTGTGTGTGTGTGTGTGTGTGTGTGTGTGTGTGTGTGTGTGTGTGTGTGTGTGTGTGTGTGTGTGTGTGTGTGTGTGTGTGAGTGTGTGTGTGTGTGTGTGTGTGTGTGTGTGTGTGTTGGAACACATAAAGCGCGTGTGTGTGTGTATGTGAGGCAAAAAGCATGATTTATGGGCGCAAGTGCAGCTGGAAAGCTCTGGGTACAGCAACGCCTGTAAATCCTGATAAAAAACCTGGATAGAAGCAATTTAATGCCATCAATCTTCCCACCTAGAGGCTGTGATATATTGGCAGGTAGAAAGGGCCGTGTGTTGGAATGTTTGTGTGTAAAGAAATTACAGATACTCATTCAGTACAAAAACATGTTTTAAAGCATATGTTGGCGGCCATAGCATAGGTTTGATTCTCCGGGTACAAAGCTGATATTGTAGCTCTATAAACAGACTGGAATCATAAAATATAGAGGTGCTTTAAAAATATTTTAACAAGCCAATCTAGACATGTTTTCTTAGACCAGTGGTTCTCAGACTGGGGGCCAGGGCCTCGTGATGCTGGGAGGGCCGCTGGAGGTTGTCTTCATAAAGTACATTAGTTTGTATGTACAGTTATATACTTTTATGTGTCTAAATGCTCAAATACCACACAGCATTGAGCTCATTTAGGACAATAATCAGCAGCAGATAAACGTTTTAGAGATTTTTGGGTTGGATGCTGGAATATTTCAGGCCCATGATAAATCTGTGCTAACCAGCAAGAAACTATTTGTCTTTGGTGATGTAAAACAAATATTATTATAGACAACAGCCTGCTGTTTATTGAATAACATTTTCAGGAAAATACTTCACTTAGTCTTGTATTTTAATTAGAGAAAAAATATAAGATTAGATCCTGGGATTTTCTGATGTGTCTGTTGATTTTAGGAATGGCTGTTATATATATAATATATAACTAGACCCTGTTAATTCCACTAAATATCAGACATAACCATAACAATTACGCACCCCACTGCAGAAAATCTCAGACAACATTATTATTGGACACATTTCAATATAATCAATGTTTACTTCTTTTATTTTTTTTATTTTTTATGACCTTTCCATTAATAGTGTTGAGCCTTTTCAAAGCTCCTTAATATGTTGATTAAACTGTTTTACTTTCTGGATAAAATGTTATAATTTTCACACCAAGAATCACCTCCATAGTTATGTATAATAAGCACACAGCTGTACTTCTTACAGAGAGATGGAACATGACCCTGGGCGCAGTCTGAAGGCTGAATGAAACTCCCAAAGTAAAAACAGTCTTGTTCTGTGCACTCCCTTGAGGCCCCGGTGACTTTACATTCGGGTTAATAAGAGTATGATTTATAGTGCGACAAGACTCCATCTATCTAACAGCACAGCTAGTGTCACTGCTCGGCTCGGCTTTTCTCCGCTAAATGCTACTGAACATACTAAGCATTTTAAGTTCCTTTATGGCCTGTGCTGTTTACAGGCAGCCAGTCAAATGAAAAGGGCACAATTGTTGTTGGTCCCATAAGACAAAGCCTATTAATTATTAATTATGCAGCATTTTGTGGCACATTTGATATCTTATACATCTGGTTCATTTGAATGGATGTTGTTTTACATTTATTCTCTTGACATCACCTTAACTATTCATTCTCCCATGTTCTTAAAAAAGTAACCAGCTCAAGTACTACCACAGAGCCAAATACCAACTGTGCACATTTCTTCTGTTTTGTTAATGTTGAGGTTATACGGGATCATTTCCATACAGTCTGTGATGTATGTCTAATGGTTGGCTCCGCCCCTCTGCTCTGCTTCACCAGCGCTGTACGTGTGACAACAAGGATGCATCGACTGCCTTATCTTTCTGTGTGACAGACTTGACTGCAGAGGCCTTGAGAAATGATTTAATTTAGCCTCACTGGCACTAAATCACATTCAGGAGAAAGATGCACTCCGCCAATCCATCCATACATAAACATGTGTCTGCAGACAGTGGGTTACACAATGCACCTGACTACTCCACGCTATTTATACAGTATATGTATTACTTTTGTTTTCTCTTTGTCATTAATTTCACTTTCATAGAGTTTTCTAGATAGTATTTTGCTTATATGTTGTTTGTGTTTTGTGTTTGTGGTGTGCTTTTTCTAACAGAGTTACATCCCAAATAGAGACCCAGTATTTTCTATCAAATATTTTCTAGTATGTGCTGTGTGACATTTATGGAAGCCCAATTCCGCCACTTAAAAAAAAAAAAATGCCACACACATAATTATGACTTTTATCTCATAATTGTGGCTTTAAAGTAAAAATATTGAGTTTCAAGTTTCAATTTTTAAAGTCATAATTATGCGATAAAAAGTAATTATAAGAAAGTTATTATAAGATAAAAATAAATAACGCAAAAAAACAAAAACAAAAGGTCAAACTGTAAGTCTCTGCCTGCACTACAAAAAGACAACTTCACAATGATATATAGATGAAGAAATTCTATTTGATCAATGTAATTTTTAAGTGTGCGCCAATAATGTATTTATTCAAGTCATTGTTGCAAAAAATATTTAGTCTTTAAAATAGATTGTAAGGTTAAGAAACCCCTGATATTTGTGTTTCCTTAGTTTAAACATCGGCCTGTAAGTCTAAAGCCGAGTATACACTGTCGCATACAAAAAAGGCCTAAGCTCACAGTTTATGAGCTCACACAGTGCTGATGGTTTACTGCGACCAAAATTTCTGACACGTCAGAATTTAATCAAACCATCCGATTGCATCCGCTTCCGAGGCGTTAATCACCTCTCCTAACCCCCCGTACACTGCAGGACAAACCAGAAATTTGTCCCAACTCAAAAATTTTCTAACCTGAAATCATGTCAAATTGGGGCTGAAAATCGCCTGATGCATACACAGTGTGTACACACCCACCTAATGTCCATTCACCCTCATCTGAACTCCTGACAACGTAGAGGACGGAAATAAAATGTCAGTCTGAAAGTCAAGTGATGGACACCAGCTGTCTAACCGACATCAGTCCAACATGGCTCCATCTTTAATTCTGCCATCCGCACTCCTCATGACAGACAGATTAAGACGAGGACAGCCCTAAGTCTTCAAAGCTCAAACCTCCACATTTTCTTTTTTGTAAACTTTTTCTTTTTTAAACTTCCCTCACTGTTTTGCTCTCTCACTGAGAATGACAGGCGAGAACAAGGAAACATCCGTCCTGTCAGACCAACGCAGCGCAGCTTTCTCTGAAATAACCTGGACGGCACACATCTCCTTTTAAGTACACGCCTCTGTCTGAAAGAGACAAATGAATTAAAAAAGGCTGATGGTCTGCAACTTCTAGAGCAGAGATTACACATCCATCAACATCAATATATTTTCCTAATTTTTATAAGAAATAAACAAAATTTTAATTTGTACTTTATATTCTTTTCTTCTAGTTGCTGAATATGTCTTTTACCACAACCAAACACCTCAAAAAAAACAAAACATCAATGGGTTGTGAGGCAGAGATTATTGCTATCTTGCTTACGCTAAACTCTAAACTTCAGTTTGGAGTAATGTATTAGTATTTTGAGGAGGAAAAATTGTTAATTCTTAGGCTGCTTGGGTAGAAAAAGAGTGGAATTGTGGACAAGGACGACAAAAAAGTCAGGTAGTGAAGCTTTAAGGATAATATGCCGACACACACAAAAAACAAATTCCCGGTTTTCCAGGTTGTGAGGTATGGCTGTGAATATGTTGCAGTGGCTGTAGCCTGATTTAGATATAATAGTTTCCTAGTCTCGTCTAATATTCTCTCCACTGTCTCTCTGCATCTTTACGCTCCACCTCTTCCTCCTCGCTGTGCTGGGGAGGGCAGGCGGCTTTGTGATAACCTTGCCCTGTCATTGCTTCCTTAGAACAAATCTGCTCTTATCAGGATCTTGTAGCAGACAGCAAATGCAATTTCCCAGCATCCCGGTGGGTCCCTGCCTTCAGATCCTCTACGGACAATCTGCCTGTGTGATCTGACGTCTTAAGAGGGACTTGAACCGCCGCTGCATTAGCCCTCCTGACAACTAGCACGGCCGGTGACAAAGTGTCAGCCTCAGCTCCAGGCGCTTTCTGACTGATTGGTTTGTGTCTCTTTTATCCGTTGTCTGTGTTAACATCTCCACTTGTGTTCAATGCATTTGCCACTTTTCTACTAATTTAATCTCACATTCTTTCTCCAAACGTTACATACATTAAGTAACACTTCTTGGAAAACAAAAGTTACAATTTCTTTAACATAAGAGTTTACGTTTAGGCCTTTTGTGTCCATGCAGGATGGAACATCTTTCTGTCCTTTTGGCTCTCCGTTGTTCCTTACACAAATGACAAGACACTACCTTTCTCTGACATTAGAGCGATTCTTTTCTAAAAACAGGAGGCTGCAGGGAGAAGTCAGTGTGTTTTATGTGTGAGTCGTGTTTCACTGTGCGCGTGTTATTCTTCAAATAAACTACCTGTATACTTCATGCCAGAGCGGTGAAGCCAAAACAAGCTCAGTCATCATTTCGGTTCCCATCAGTCTAAACCTCGCTGACCTGCTGCTGGAGGCGACACAACACAACCAGCACTGTATTAGAAACAGGAAGGAGGGAAATATGGCAGTGATACATTAGCCAAGAGACTGAAAGTAATCACTAGACTGAGGTTGAACTTGGACTTTTCAAAGTTGGACGAAACTTTAGCATTGACAAGAACGTAAAATAATGTAACACCTAGAAGATAAGTGTGAGAACAAATGAGGCTGACTTCTTTCATTTCTTTTTAATGGCCCAAATTTAGCTGGTCAGGGATCTTTACATGTGGACAAAAAGATGTATAAAGGGTAAAGGCACCGGTTGCAAAATGTAGCTTTTGGTGGCATCTGTTGAAATTTGATATTCCAATTCCAATAAATAAAGTAAAAGGTCTTTTTGTCCCAAGAAGTTGCAAGTATTTAGTTTGAAGTGATTCAGATTTTACAGTTACGTATATAGTTTTAACTGATGTTCTTCTTTCTTTAACTGTACACCACTAAAACATTTACATTTACACACACACATATCTATTTATATATGCACCACTGTGGTCAGGTTTTATGGTCCAGATCTTAAACAATAAACCTGTTAAACCGTTTTAGTTGGATATTGTAAAGTGTTTAGATGCACTTGATTATGTAGTATATTGCTCCATAACAACAGAACTCCATCACACTGTTAGTAAGATGCTCTCAGTTTGCATGTGTCCCAACAACAGAAAGGTTCCAAACAAACATAATTGAGTAGAAACAACCCAATCCAGCTGGCGCCACGGACCTGTCAATGTGGGCTGTCAAAATATGGCAGCGCCACACGTTTTCAGACAACTCCATTTCATTTCCCCAGTTACCGGCTTGTTTCACAGTGGGATGTTCACAGACTGTCACGACCAACACTTTTAATCATCGGAGCCAATCAGCGCGGACATGCACACTCCACTTAGCTCCACATGACTGGTTAATGAGCTCCTTTATGTAACTGAGGCAAGTTTATGAAAAACAGAAGCTAACATGAAGCTATAATGAGCTCCCACAACAGACTTAAAAAAGCTTCTGTTAAAGCAGTTGACCATTGTGCCACTTTATTTTTCCAAAGAAGTTGTCCTGCTGCTGCTGTAGGATGTGGTGTTTGTTCAAAATTGATCATAACTTTAGAAATAATATTAATTCAAAACAACAGTGTTTGTTTTTTAGGCCAATATTGATAATGAATTGACAGAACTAAAAAGGTAATACCTATTGGAGATGAAATATTATTGAATACAGAGACACTAATGACTGTATTAGGTCAGCTATACTTACACCTTGCATCATAAAGGTTTTTTTTGTAAATTTTATTTGAAATATTTAGGTATATTTTCCTGTTCTCTCCTGGTTGGGTATCAGAAAATACCACCAACAAAGTGAAGTGCCAGAGTAGCGTCTCATCAATGGCTCCCTGTGATTCTTGTGCGGCTGCTGGGACTTTCTTCTGGCTGCTGTCAGCCTCCTGCAGCGATGACGGCCTTGTGTTTAATCAGGTGTTTTCCCATTAAAATCACACTCCTGTTTAAACAAACTGAAGTCTCAAGGAGTCTATTTTTAACTACTTTTGATTTTCGAAATGATTTAATAGCATTTGTAGCGTATGAGGCAATAGCATCCATTTAACATTATTGAGTTTAGTGCATGATTAATATATGCACGTTTTTCTGATGCTCAAAAATTATTCTTGGTCTAGAAACCCAGCTAACAAAGATGAATATACCTCTAAACTATTAAGATATTCCATGTGTCCTTTCATGTTAGCATTCAGACATGTTAAAGAAACAAAAACAAATACAGCACAAAGTCTGACACAAGCATTAATTACATTATCACTTACACAAACAGTTTCCTGATAAGATGAGGTTATTTCCTCTCCATAATTCTTAACTTCACATGAATAGAGTAATCTTGAATTACAAAGGGATTAACCAAAAATGTAATTATTTCACGAGCTGGAAATACCATCTATGTGTACATCTGAAAGCTTAATAAAGGCATTTCTTGGGAACAGTCGAAGGCTCACCTGAGCTTTAATATCAGTCATTTTGATAGACTGTACTTGCCAGGTGTAAGTATTGTTTTTGCAAAGGTCAAGCGCTTACTAATACAGATACCAATAGGGGTTAACTCTCCTGCCTACCAGCAAGAAGGTCCTGGGTTCAATTCCCAGCCAGGGCAGGGCCTTTCTGTGTGGAGTTTACACGTTCTCCTGTGTCTGCCTAGGTTTCCTCTACCACTAAAAGACATGTTTAATATAGGACTACAGATGTCTATACTAACTATAGTCTGGTACAAGCATCTCTGCTTCAACTTAATCTCAAAATTAAGAAACTTGTTTTTGACCTCAATCCACTCTGTATGACCTGGTCTTGAGAGTAATCAACTACTGGCTGCAACAGATTCATTTCATTTGTGAAGTCATTGTTAATTTGCAAAGTTAATTTTATTAAGTAGTTCCTCTAAAGACCAACGACCTGTCAACTCCATTTAACTGAAACAGTTGGCTTTTCTGTAAATAAAAGTCTTCAAAGCAAGCGATTGATTTAGAAACTGTTCACAAACACACATTAATGCATTTCCGCTCACCGACCCACACCCCTGTGCCACTTCAATTAGATTCTATTGGATTTTATTAAATCTTCCTTGAGCTTTCACTCCACGGCAGCATCCATCAGAGGATTATTATTTATCTTGCTGTCAGGAAGTGGCAGCTTGTTGAATCCCGCAGAGTCCGAAAGGAATGGTGTGCGCATGTATAAGGACCACTCCTGTGCACCAAGTGTCAGCTTTGCTTTATCTGAAAACTCACTAATTGAACACATCATTGCAGTCTATTAGATTCATGTTTTCATTATGCAAATGTTCTGGAACTGCTAATGTTATAATAATATAATTATAATAATTTGTTATATAACGGTGACTCCATTCTGGTTTTTTTTGGACACATCAAATTATCAGAGAAACCTATATGATTCTGTTAATCCAAAGAAAGGACCTCTTCCTTAGGTTTATTTTCCCTCTCAGAATATTTTGCTGTGCTGAATGTTTGGATGACCACATAAGGGCAGGGACTTCATTTTCTACTCAGACCTGTTTTCTTCATGCTACTTTCTGTCTCTCTTCTTCATTTCCTGTGTGTCTCCTGTCTTGTTTAAGTTGTTAATACATCAGGCCTTGTCGTAGCGACTCTGCAGGCTTTGACTTTGACTCACTCTTACTACAGTATGTAAATATAACCGCCAGGATCCACTGAAGCAAATGAGCTGAATCCCTCAGAACCTAGCATTACCTAAGGTTGGCTCATGAAACATAATACACAGGATTACTCTTTCCCTCAATCAATCCCGTGCATACACAGACCTCCACAGAGCCTCCAGGCCACTACACCGGGCCTGTGTGCGCTCAGTCACACCTGAACACTCAAATAAACCCAATGTGGTGGAATAACAAGCCAGACAAACGACACACTGAACCTGTGTGTGGAGCAGTAGCTGTCAGATACAGGTCACAAACAAAATGGAACAGTGGACAAATGGCCTCAGCAATTTAAACTCACAATGGGCCTGCAAAATTCTGTAGAGGAGGTCAGGAAATCCAAAGAATGACAGTTACAGTGATGGGGCACAGTGGCTCAGGTGGTAGAGCGGTTGTGCAATAACGGAAGGTTGGGGTTTGATTCCTGCTCTCCCGTTTTATACTCTTGTTGTGTTCTTGGGAAAGACACTTAACCCTCCTTGCCTCCAGTGTCTGGGGCTCTGGTGTGAGAATGTTTGGAGGTTAGAGAGTCTGTAGGTGCCATGTCTCCAGCTCCAGTGTTTGAGTGTGGAGTAAGTAATGGACTCTGTAAAGGGCTTTAAGAGCCTTGAAAAGCATTGTATAAAACCAATCCATTATTATAGTTGTAGCTAATGATGCTAAGAGCTAGTGTTGTTTATAAGGCGATCATGCTGGTCTGTTAGCCTAATGGCAAACTGTAAGCAAACAATACTAAGTCAGCAAAGCCGTATAAAGAGCTTTGTAAAAATATAGTATGTGTAGTAATCTTCAAGCAAAATAAATATCAAGTCATCATTTGTCATTTATTAATTATAGGCTATATTGTATTATTTTCTCATTTTCTGTAGGAATGTCTGCATTTTCAATGACATTACACCTTATTAAGTTTAAATATTGCAAGTTTTAAACTGTTGTAGGTCTGCTGTAGCAATACGTCAGAACATACGGCATGTGTGTGCAGCAATTTTTCATACATTATTTATGTTTATATTACACAAAGAGGTTATCAGTTACACTGGTAAATTGTCATTCGTGTAGGGTTTGTGCACTCGCATTTTTATCTATATCAAAACAATTGCCTTAAGTAGCAATAATTTACAGAGCTATCTACAAATAAATTGTATTGTACTTGAGCCAATGGAAGCCATTTATCTTGGAGCCAGCCATCACATGAACTTCCGTGTCAGCCCCTGATCTCTTGGTCCACTATCAGTACATCAGAAACAGGTCACAAAGCAGTGCACTGTGGGATTGCTTTACCCTGTGTCTGTGATTGTCATAATGTAGCAGATAAAGTGCTGATATGGCAGTGGCACTATTATACAGCACCTCCAGGAAGTGAGAAGGTGGGAGGACGGGTGAGGAGGGGGTCCATGGATGGATGGATGGATGGATGGATGGATGGATGAGGGACTGGAGTGTGTATAAGCAATTTGCTATGGCAACTTTAGATGAACCTATAATTTGTCAGAGACTGAGTGAGTCTGAGAGAAAGGGCAATATGGATGGAAAGGGGTGGATTGGCTGGCAGCAGTCTCTTACTCAGCAGCACAGCCACAAAACATGATGAAAAATGCTCCTGCCGCTTTGTGTGCGCTCATTGTGTGTGTGTGTGTGTGCCAACGACCCACCATGACCAGGGGCCCACAAGGCAAGTGTGACACCTAGAGGCCTGCCATGGGTAGTGACCTTTCTGTGGTGGGTCAAAATTTTAATACAACTCAACTAAGTCTTAGTTTAATGTGTTTTGTATTTTTGAGTAATTAAAGCTTTAGACACAACCGTACAGGAAAAATTTAAATATTGGTTTAATGGTTTATGATACACTTAACTTTTTGTAGTTTTACGCCACACATTAACTTTGTCACACAGTACATTCAGTAGTAAACACACACACATGTAACAGTCAAATGCATTAATAGACACGCACCAGAAATAGAAATTTGTCACACACAAAAATGTATAAAATCCATTTCAGATTCAGACACTGTCCCACTCTTGACCAATAACAGTCGATTGCTGTCCTGTAAAACCGCTCATAGCTTAGGTACCGTACTTTACAACCAGGTCATCAATCGAGGAACCTCCCTAAAATCCCATTAACCATGTGTTCCTCAAAAGCACTTTTTTTTTTTTTACCATTGCTTTCATTGCCTGGTGACACGCCTATAGATGATCAAATCAATATTAGCTTGTTTACTAATCTAACTGTATACTTCTGAACACTTGCTTATCCTGAGTTTTAAAGTCACGTTACCTTAATTGGCATTGTTCATGTGATGTTTTAATATTTCAGTTCCTGTCTTGTAACAAAATCTTTTTAAATAGAATTCTATCATAAATACATCTGACCCCTACACACAGTAACCAGTAACTTAACATGAGAACAACAAAATTTGAATACAAAGTTGTATTCCTTTGGTAGAGCTTTTGTTAAGCGTAAGGCAATTTCATTTAGAGTTGAAAACCTTTTGACACTTTAGCATGACTAGCTTAGTTCTCCATATAAACATGGATTTTTACTTGGTCTATGCAGCCAATGTCATTGGCAATTCAAACCAAACTATAGAAGTAACAAGACATACTTTAAAAAATCTTTTCCAATTGTATCAATATATGGCAAAAATGTAATGGCTCTAGTTAGACAAATGTGAAGAGCTCGGCACCCACACTGTTACACACCAGCTTTTGGACAACAACAAAAAAGAAATTAAAGTGATAATAGGAAGCTATATAAAGTAAGTATTAACTATAGGTGTGCACAATATTAGATGAAAAAAGTAACTGTAAGTGCATTAAAAAAGTAGCCAGAGGAGACAAAGGAGTGACAGACAGTAAAAGGACAAGATCATCAAAGGACACAGCACAGTATTAGTGAAAAATATCACACGTGTTAATGCAGAATGGAGAGTGGATTTAGCTGTCATCCGTAGCAAAGGTCAGTTACTTTGAATAAGCCGCGTTACCTACAGAGGCTTCACTTGTTAGGCTTTATATTCACAGAGAAAGGGTTTAATAGAAGAGTCTTAAAAAGGCTTTTAGAAAGGAGCGAACAGAGAAATTAGAGAAGAAAGGGCTGTCTCTGCGTGGTTTATCCCTCATGGAAAATGATCAGGTTGGACACAGACAGACTCTCCAAAAACCACCTCCCTCCTCTGTTCTTTTAGGATAATGAGATCAGGGTCTCAGAGGCGAGCTGTGGCTGCTTTCGGAGTGGGCAGCTTTCCTCCTAAAAAGCCATGTTCACAATCAGATTGAGGTTTTATACTGTCCCTGTCAGACACTAATGACGGTTTCTTACCAAGAGTGTCTTCCAAAGAGTTGACTGTCACTTTGTCGACCTTTAGACTGACCTGCTCTGCTCTAAAGTACAGGGAAGAAACACAAAAAAAGGAGATGAAGTGATAACAGGCCAAATTAATTTAGAACAATTTGAGTGATTTTAGTCTTGTAAGATGTAAAAAGGGACTGAATGATTCAATTAATGAATGTCAAATATCCAAGTAAACCAAAGAAGGTGCAGGTGGTTCCTTCAAACACATGCATCTGATCAGAGTCAAAGCATCATACCTTTTTACTTTCCGTACAGCTCCAAGTCTGAGCAAAGCTGCCAGAGCGTTCTTCTGGAGATCTGACGATAACACCTCAGGGTATCTCAATGTGCCTAGAAAAACACATATCAGGGTGTGAGGGCATTCATTTTACATACTGTGAGTCAAAATAAAGGAGAACAGCCAGAAACTATGCAACACATACAACAACTAATGAGAGTTTGTGTTACCTGTCAATAGCTGTTTGACCATAAACTTCCGAATGGCAGGGATAAACTCCTTCTCTGTCAAAGCCTCAGTGACCTCTTCACACAGAAAAGTACACACTACCTAAAGGAACAGGAGAAAGAATCCTGAGTAGACAGCACCCTCTGGAGGACAGCACTTGCCACACTAAACCCTCAAAAATAACATTGAGTTATGAAGATAACAAATTAAATATATCTTTTTTTGGTTTGTTATTTTACTGAGCTAACAATATATGTAACCTTTAAACAATATTGTTCAAAGACACAAGCATCGGAAGTTCTTAAGACACTTTATATACAACATAAAGTCTCTGACCTGGTATCCTTGTATGAATGGAACCAGCGTGCGGCTTAGGAAAGCCATTGTTCTGTGACCTCTGTGAGTCACCAGGACCTCTTGTTGGGTCACCTGCAGCACCCCCGTCTTCTCCAAAAGGTAACAGGCCTCTTCAAAGTCCTTAAACACATATATGAAAGCATAATTATGTAAAGTAAAAAATGTAAAGTTTTAATTCTTTCTGCAATAATATCTACAAAATGTCCCCTCACCTGGACTGTGGCGTTTGGACACAAGATGAACTCATTAGAAAACATGCTTCTAAGAAAGCTGAAAGTGTTGAAGACTTCCTCTGGAAATACAGTGGTAACATATTGCACACACTATTTAGGAATTCAAACATTATGTTTATGACTATCTCCTGATTTTAGACACTTGACAAAAGAAAAACACATTATAATTAATTTTGTGAAACAATAAATTTGAAATGGTTGTTGTGTTCTCTTACGTTTATTGTTAGAGGCAGCCGTTTGTACAGCAGTGGCCAGCAGTGATGGTCGCAGGAACACATGAAGGACCTGGTTTCTGTAGGATGCACAGGACAGGACTATGACCGCTCGGCTCATGACCTGCTCCTCTGGGGTCATGGGACCTACTTGGTCTCCTGTTTTAACACAAGTTTTGACTTGTTAAATTGGTAGTGAAAAACAAATGAAAGTGTAGTTTTCCTTCTTGTATTTCTAAGTACATTTACCATTCCTGGTTTATTTCTTTTTAACTAAAAGAATAATTGAACAATAGGAAAAATTCTAAAGTCTAAAAAAAGTCTTTGTTCTTGCAAAATCTTATTGTAGAAGTCATTTGTGTGGTGATGTGTGTTTATGTATGAGGTTTTCATTCCCCTATTTAAGGCTTGAATTAATAACACCAGGTGGTGCATTGTGTAGAGGAACAGTCTTTTGACCGTGTGAATTACACAGAAGCAAAAAAATGGTATTTTAATCAAATCTTCTGGAGTATTGGGGTCCCTTGTCTGACAGCATACACACTCTAACAGAGTGGCTCATGGCATGACTACACTTATACCTAGATAAATCCAAACCACACAAACAAATGTATGTATATGTATAAGTGTACAAACCTTGATCTAATGCCAGCTGTACTTTTCCCTCCGAGATCCTCACTAGACCCTTATGCAGAGAGAGACTGGAAGATACAACTTCTGATGGAGGCATGTGATCTGAAGAAAATAGCATAAAAAGGTAAATGATGACAACAAGAAGGGAACCTTTCAAACTAAAGCCATTACTGTAAAGCCCGACAATATTACTGAAGAATTAATGAATGGCCAATACATTACCAGGCCAGTGGAGGAAGGCTCCATATTGCCGACACAAGTCTCTGAGCCACAGGGTTTGTTCAGTGAGCTCATCCAGTGCTATGCCCTTCTCCAGATCTTCTTTCTGGAGTAAGATGGAGGCCAGGAGGATCCACGGCTTCAAGACCATGTTCTCCTCTTGAGCACGCAGCAGTCTGTAGGCTGTGTCATTCACAAAGTTCTGCACATCCTCACTTGGGCGCTTTGGGATGTGCCTAAAATTACATAACAAACTTCCTGACCCCATTACTTTTTCTTACACAGCGATTGGCAGCAATATATTTGATCTTTTTCATAAAAGGCCTAAAGCACTTACTCGCATAACTAAGAATATTAGTAATACGTAATATTGTACCTTGGTGTAAGGCTAAACTGGCGGCGGTTTACGCTGTCCTCAGCTAAACTTCTGACTGACACTGGTTGGCCAAAGTAGACATGGATGCTGCCATAGTCTTCACTGAGGATTTTTCTGGCTTTAAACAAACCCTACAATGAACAATGTGTACACAGTAAAATTATAGCACTTCCATGTTACAAAATTATCAAAAAAACTAATGTTTGACTTACTGAGGTAGACTCTTTTGGTTTGGGAATACCCAGAAGTTCTCTTGCATAAAGTGCCTCCTCCAGTATCCGCTCATAACTGATACTAACTGGAACCAAAGTAACGTCAAACACCTCCCCTTTTAGGAACGGATCCATGGCAATATTTAATAAACCTGAGTGAACACAAGATTAGTAAACAGACTTGCATTATTAGAAAGAAAATTTATTAAAATAATTTTTCACATACCTAATTTTGGAGTCAGAGATTTGCTTGTTCGACTCCTGGTCCCTTCTAAGAAAAATTCCACTGGTGCAAGCCCATTCTGTTTGTAAATAATAAAAAAAAATAAACTGATTAAAAATACAATTTTACACCAAAATGATCACCACCATATTTCAGAAAATACTCAGAATACTGAATGCTGACCTTGAGAATGGTCTTGACATACTCTGAAAACACAGCCCAGTAAAGTTTATCTCCACCAAATGACCTCCGGATAAAAACGCTCCCGACATCCGCAGCATTTCCCGATAACCTTCATCCCCATAAAATCTATGAAAAACAGTCACTGTTAGTCTAATACAGGCTATACTGCATTCAATTTTAAAATAACAAATACAACTAGTCCTTAAAAACAGAATGATTTTACACAGGCTAGGCTAGGTTCCACGCTCACCCATGCCTGCAGCAATGACAGGTAAAGCTAAGTCGTATGTGTAGAAGATGTAGGACATCAGCAGAAAATCCATGTAGCTGCGGTGACTGGGCAGTAGGACAACAGGATGCTCTTGAATGGTCTGCTGCAGCTAAAACACAAGACAAAGAAGAGCGGTTATGCGTCTTATGAGAAAAACTAGGACCAGATGATGCATAATTTGAGTTTGTCTGTCCACACTCACTCTCTGGATGCCCTCCTCGCTCATACAGATGCTCTTAAACAGGGTTTTGAAGACTTTAGTCAGGGCAAAGGCAAAGAAGCGGACAGTACTAAGCTGCAAACGATGGGCCATCTCATCCAAGATCCCTGAAGCTTCCTCTTGGAGGTCATCAGCAGCCCTACCAGTCTCTTTAGAAACCTAATATTAAAATATTACTTAAATGACCAAAGTAATAATTGTTTTTAGAGAAATTACTTATTTTGTCAGTAAGGAAATAAAATGTAAATTAAAAAGTCACATGCATTATTGGTACTAGTCAAAGAAAACAAGCACATTTTTTTCGTAATAATATATGTCCAAGGAATAATCATGCAATATTTCACATTAGTACATGTGCAGAGTGTTTATGCAGTTACAATAGTAGTTGTATATTGTCTGTATGAATCAAGACCAACATAATTAATTGATACAAAATATTTGTATCATAAATATGGAAAGATAATACTTAAGTGGTAATGTGTGACATACCTGATTAATGACATAATGCACTTGATCAGACTGAAGCACCATAGTTTTCAATGAGCTGGAATTGCATGGCATGAGGTTTTTGTAAACTACAGGAGTGTAACATTTGAGTGCATATCTCATGTCACTGGAGTTCCTCCTCTCCTCAAGGATGTCCTCAAAGTCATCCCTCTTCTTTAACATAGGGTCTCTGTGCTGGAACATAAAACAAAAGACACTATGTAAAATATGCACAACTATCTTTATTCTACAGATGATAAAGAAAAACAACTAAGGATTTAGATTTAAGTATAGTAACAGATTTGGGTCTTTCTCAACTTTATACTGTATATCTGGTCCCTCTTTAGATTGGGGAACAGATTGTCTAATTTCGCCCGTGGCTCCCACCATTTATTCAAAACTAAGAACAACCGATGTAAACGTCTCAAGGAAGCAAAAGAGACACATTTCACTAAACTCCTTTAGTGAACGATTCCCCCAATACACTGTATAATACCAACATCTAGAGCGTGCTGTCATAAAGTAGCACTGTGAATGAAAAGTCAAAGCTATGCTATGTTGGCTAGGACTCAGACGGGCAGCATACACACCGAATAAGCAGCTTTGTTTTCCATTGTTTTTCACGCTTTACAAACACACAGGGGTTCATTCGTTGAAATTATTCATGCAGGAATACTTTTACTGTCTTTTTTCCTCGTTTAACATGTCTATTTAGACCGCTGCATCTGGAAAAACTTCACATGGGCGTGTTAGAGGAAAAGAGGCCACTTCCGTGTTTTTATTGAAATTACGGTGGCCCGAAAGGACTGTAAGTAGTCCTCGTCACGCGACCTACGGATGTATCACACGTGTGTGATCTCATTCATTGCTGTTCTGTTTCCGAATATTGTTAAAAAATTAAACCATCTGTAGCATTAGCAAAATATGAAAACAAAGGCTAGCGGGACATCAGACGAAGATGGTCTGTTTCTTGAACAAGTGTTGGATAAACTGTATGACTTCGGTGAGTAGCGTTAGCCATTTTGCTAACCATTTTGTCCTGCTAATAGAGAAGTACGGCGTTATATTTGTAGTACCGTACTATTGTTTTATTAAAATTGCTATTTTAAGCTACATGTGCAAAGTGCTCTACCAACATTAGTCAGCTGCCCTCAAGTCGTGCATGTGCAAGTTACTAAACCTGAGTGCTGAAACCAGACTGAGACTGCCTAATGCCTTTTAATGTTGTAGTCGAGTAATGGTTACATAGACTATCCTACGTCTCCTTCCACTGTATATCAGTGTAAAAATATGATTTAGTCCTGTCAGGCTGTTATTAGGTTTAAGTAGTTCTTATGCTTCCTGTGTTTTTTGTTGACAGGAACAAAAAAGAAAACAAGAAAACGGAAAAGATGTGAAGAAGAGGAGGATGGTTCAGAATCAATATCAAATGTTGTTTGCGGTGAAGATGATCATTTGGGCTCCACACAACAGCAGCAGCAATGCCACCAATCAGAACAGACAAGTATACAGCACAGTACTACTCATTTATATTTTTGTCTACAATACTGAAAATATTTTAACTATTAACACACAGTTTTTACACACTAATGGAACAAATTTAGTAGTTGCCTATAACTCTTTCACTAAACTGCATTTTCGTGACTCCACCTGCTCTATAGCATGCAGATTTGCACATTCAACAATTGAAATAACAAAACCACACGGTCCCAGGTTACACTCCAGTTTAGTTTGTTTTTTCTCTGCTTGTTGTTTACTTTCTAGCTACCATAAAATAAATCTATAAAGGATCAAAGCATTCAAATAAAAAAGGAGCCGAAGCTCATAGTGGCTTTTTTTGAAGCGTGGATGGAATGCCAAGACTATGATTATAAAAAAGAAAATAGTGGTTTATTGTTTATCTTTTTTTTAGATGGTTCAAACCGGGTGGAAGTAGTGACCTTTCAGGACCCCAGAAAGAAACTAAAAAGCAAACGGACTCCAGCTTCTGACAATGTGCTTGTAGGTGTTACTGCAGATAAAATATGTCTTTCATTGAGCTGTGTGATCTTTCTTTATGTCTTACTTTACACTTTACATTACCCCGTCTCTTCTTTTTGATGTTTGTGATCTTTATTCCCAGCTTCCTCAGACAAAAGACATGCAGCAGAGGGACGAGACTGAAGAGCTTAGTTTGGAAAAGGTGAGTATACATTTCCAGAAGACTTAACAGTGGTTGGAATAAGGAACCCAAAATTGGAACAGCTTATAGTGTAATTGTGCATCCAGCTGTTATGCCCTTTCATGAGGTCAAATGTGGACAGGAAGGAGGGGGCGCTGTTCTGTGGCGACCTGCAGCTGTGTGCGTGTCGGTCTGTTTTAACGTTTTAACGTCTTTTAGCAGTCTTTTAGCCACCTGGAAGAGGTTATTTTTATGTTGTTGTTTTTATTAATGACTCCTGAGCACTTGAGGAATGGAAGTCACTTTTTATGCCCTGTTTTTATTGGTTATTTTAAACTTTGTTTGGAGTCAGCAGTCACAAACACTCAGATACTCTCGTGATTTCCTACTGGCATTACAATGGAGCTACCTGCACAGTATGTCGGACTCCAGTGTCAATACACAGACTATGAATCTTCCTCTGGAATTACGAAATGTGCACAACAAAAACTCTACAAAACCAGTTAAAAAAGTTAGAAAGCGAGGAAAACGGGGCGGCGTGAAAAAACGAACCCGGAAGCTGCAGCGGAAAAACCGCATCCCGTTGCCCTCAATCATTCTGGCTAACACGCAGTCTCTGAGGAATAAAATAGATGAACTACAGGGAAATGTGAGCCATCTGCGGGACTACAGGGATGTGTGTCTAATGGCTTTTACGGAGACCTGGTTAAATGAAGCGGACGCGGACTCAGCGCTGGAAATAAGCGGCTTTGGCGCTCCTCTGCGCCTGGATCGGGACCGAGAGGTGACACACAAAACACTGGGAGGAGGGGTATGTCTCTACATAAACCAGAGATGGTGCAGCAACATTACTGTAAGAGAGCAGATGTGTCTCCCGGACATCGAACTCCTGTCCGTGTCTTTAAGGCCGTTTTACCTCCCGAGAGAGTTCCCCCAGATATTTGTGACTGTTGTTTATATCCACCCTAAGGCTGATGCTAAGTCTGCGGCTGACATTGTTTTTAAAACTATAAATAAGCTTCAGTCAATCTCACCTGCTGCTCCCAATTTTATACTCGGCGATTTTAACCACTGTAATTTAAAGAAAACCCTGAACAGTTTTTATCAGTATGTCAACTGTCCAACACGTCGTAATAAAACCCTGGACCTGTGCTACGGCTCCATTAAAGGGGCTTACATCTCGAAGGCAGGACCTGCACTGGGCTCCTCTGACCACAACACAGTCCACCTTCTGCCCGCCTACACCTCGGTGCTGAGGAGGGAAAAGCCTGTTAGGAAACAGGTAAAGGTGTGGACTGAGGACAGCTCTCTGGCGCTGCAGGGCTGCTTCGAGTGCACAGACTGGACAGTGTTTCAGAACTCTTGTTCTGACATAGACGAACTGACTGATGTTGTCTGCAGTTACATCTCCTTCTGTAAAGACTCAGTTCTCCCAAACAGGGAAGTCAAGGTGTATCCTAATAACAAACCATGGATTTCCAAGGACATGAAAGATCTGCTTATCAAAAGGAAAACTGTATTTAACGAAGGTGATGTGAATGCAGAAAGGGTTGTGAGAAAGGAGATCAGGGCTGAAATTAAAAAAGCCAAATTGAGATACAAGGATAAGATTGAGGCTGAACTAAGAAGTAACAACTTAAAAAGAACCTGGAATGGTATGAAAACAATGACTGGGTCACATGATAAAGTCAGCAGAGTTGCACTTGATGGTTTTAATTCTGATAAACACTTGGCAGATGAATTAAATGTATTTTATACACGGTTCAACACAGTGGATTTTAATGATAAGATTGCCGACATCAGGGCAATGACTCGAGCCTCTCCATCAGTGTCTGTTGAGGTAAACACTGTGGCTAAGCTGTTCTGCCACACCAAACCCAAAAGCCCAGGGCCAGACAACATCTGTGGACAGACATTAAAAAAGTGTGCTTACCAACTTTGTGGCATCTTCCAACATATTTTTAATCTGTCTTTACTACAACAGAAGGTCCCCAAAATTTGGAAGCACTCAGTCATTGTGCCCTTGGCGAAGTGCAACACTCCTAAAGCCTTGAATGATTTTAGACCAGTTGCTCTGACCTCCTTGGTTATGAAAACTTTTGAAAAAATCATTAAAGACATGGTGCTACTGCAGGTCAGGGAACAGCTAGACCCATTGCAGTTTGCTTACAGGTCCGAGAGAGGAGTGGAGGATGCTGTTATCACACTGTTGCACTTTATTCTTAAACATCTGGATGGAGCCAAGACACATGCCAGACTTTTATTTGTTGATTTTACTTCTGCTTTTAACACCATTCAGCCATTCCTGCTGGCAGAGAGACTTATGGCTGATTTTAACCTTGATCTTAACTTGGTTGGTTGGATATTGGACTTTTTATTAGACAGACCTCAGTGTGTTAGAGTGAATGGTATTTTATCTGATGTGCTTTATACCTCTACTGGTTCACCCCAAGGCTGCTGTCTCTCCCCTCTTCTGTACATTCTGTACACAAACCAGTGTCGCAGTGTGTACAAGGATAGACACATTTTAAAGTTTGCAGATGACTCTGTAATCATCAGCCTGCTCAGAGGGGATGAACAGTCCTTAATGACTTTGTTCAGTGGTGTGACCATTCATTTTTACATATGAATGTGTTAAAAACAAAGAAAATTAAAATAGACTTCCGCAAATCACCACCTTGCCCCAGAGCCACTGTCATCAAGAACACGGACATTGACCTGGTCGACAGCTACAAATATCTCGGAGTCATTCTGGACAATAAACTGTGTTTTGAGCCTTGGGTGGAAGCTGTTTCTAAAAAAGTCCAACAACGATTGTACTTCCTGAGGAAGATGAACAGTTTTAACGTATCCACTGAAATGATGACATTGTTTTATTGTGCTTTTATTGAATCGGTTTTATCCTTCTGTATTGCTGCCTGGTTTGGAAGCCTCTCCCTGACCAACAAAAACAGACTGGGTAGTCTGGTTAAAGTGGCCAGTAAGATTGCAGGGAGGAGTCAGGCTCAGCTGAAGGACATTTACAGCCGACAGGTGCAGAGGAAGGCTGGTGCTATAGCGCAGTCCCAAGACCATCCCCTCAGAGGGGAGTTTGAGCTGCTGCCTTCCGGCCGGCGCTACAGTGCTCTGGGCTGTAGGACTAAAAGATTAAATATGTTGTTTTTACCGACAGCTGTGAGGCACTTAAATGGCACCTAGCACTTTGTAATCATTTTGCACAACAATAATTGCTTGTTTGCACAATATATTTATTCATGTTTTAATTCCATTTTGCACATTTTTATCTTGGTTTTTAGTGATTTCCATTGTTGATCCTGCTCTTGAGTTGTTGAGGTGTAATTCTATGTTGTGTGTTTTTTAAGGAGCATGATGCTGCAAAATTAATTTCCCCAAGAGGGACAATAAAGAAACTTTGAACTTTTGAACTTTGAGTTGTTTTAAATGTGTGTGTTTTTTTTTTTTATTATAAAATGTCCATTAGGCTCGATTAGAAGTTCATCGCTTTGGCATCACAGGTTATAAAAAGGAGCAACAGCGAGTGTTTGAGCAGGACAGAGCCATCATGCTGGGGGCTCAAGTAAGTAACAAGATTATATCATCCTCAAATTCAAGCGTTTTATGTTGCTTTATATTTTGCTCTAGTCTTATACATCAATGATTGTAGATTTTATCATTTATGTAGAATAATTGTGTTCTGTTAACCCCCACACCCCACCCACGCAAAAAAAGGCCCCCAAAAAAGGGTACATCAACTACAAAGTCTTACAGCAGCAAATCAAAGACAAAAAGCAAAAGCAAAAGGAAGAAGTTGACCCGGTAAGCCCTGCTCATTTGAATTATTTCAGGTTAAATCTGTGGATTGGTGCCTGGTTTAACACTTTCATTAGATTATTACTACATACATTCTGACTGTTCCTTTGCTCTGTAGGACCCAAAAAAGAAAAAGAAGAAGCACAATAATCCTAGGTGGGTGACAGTCATTTCATTATATTTAATTTTTGTAGCCATTCTAGAGATGGTCCTTAAATGTCATTGAATATCTCCATTAAATCTTTTACACCTAAATAGATCTTAATTACCACAACATGCGTTCTGCATTAACAAGCTTGTGTCATCTGGAGCTCAAATATTTTTTTTTGTGTTCCATCAGGGATAAGAAGAAGACATCGACATCTGGCTCAGGTTTGGGACCATCAGGGCAAGTGGGACGCTTCAAGAATGGCATGCTGATCCTGAACTCCAAAGAAATCCAGAAAATCAAAGGTTCAAAAAGAAGCAGACACAGTAGGTCAGTATTGTTGTGATGTATGCACTAATGCAGTATTTCTGTTTTTGTTTTTCCACTGAGGATTAGTTTTGCACAATATGGAAAAATTATTAATATGTGATAACTATTTTATTAAATATTGCCATAACAATATTACCAGCAATATTTTGAATTCTCTTTTACGTAGGAAAAAGAACTATAACGTGGAATAACTTCCACTTGTCAAAGCAGGAGCTAATTTAGGATCCAGGATGATCAGTATCAAAGGTTATGCTAGGACTAAACCAAGTCTAAACCAGGACTTTTTCATTTGGATGCCCCACAGTTTGAGCTAAAGTTTTGGAAAATTTTGGATAATTCTGACAGAAAAAAAAATTAAGTCCATAAAGTGGAAGAGTATAGGGTATCATAGAGTCCTTCTTTGCGATACAGATATTGCGATTGATAATATTGAGATAACGATAAAGTTGCGATTTGTTGTGCAGCTCTACTGAGGGTAACTTCAGGTACCACACAAACGACCTGAAATCCAAAATAATGTGCTTTTCATTTCTACTGTTCAGGAAACCAATCAAGATACCATTTGCTAATTACAGTACAACACCCTCTCATTTAATGAGGAGCTTTGACACATAATGACCTAAACATAGTATTTCTCATATTAAATGATCACATTGACGATAGATGTTTTATCTTCCTGAACATAATAGTTCCAAATGTCAGATATTTTAGCCTTAAATATTAAAGATATTTGTGCCCAAGCCATAAAATAATGTTTGTTTGTTTGTTTAAAGGTGAACATGTGCAGCCGTCTAAAGACTGACCAACAAGCAGGATGGACCTTTATGATTCTCCTCTCACTCGTGT
>JALDNG010003402.1:0-25000 GCA_024349245.1 Neodontobutis hainanensis | reverse complement strand
AGTGTCTTAGAGTCCTGTTGATGTTGTACATCTCCAAGCATTCAGTGATCCATGTGTGTGGCATTGAGTCATATGCTTTCTTGTAATCAATCCAGGCAGTGCACAGGTTGGTGTGTCGGGTTCTGCAGTCTTGGGTGACTGTTCTGTCAACCAGGAGTTGGTGTTTGGCTCCTCTGGTTTCTTTTCCGATGCCCTTCTGTGCTTTGCTCATGTATTGATCCATGTGCCCACTTATCTTAGCCGCGATGATGCCTGACATGAGCTTCCATGTTGTGGAGAGACAGGTTATTGGCCGATAGTTGGATGGGACTGTACCCTTTGTGGGATCCTTCAGGATCAGGATTGTACGCCCTTCGGTAAGCCATTCAGGGTGCGTCCCATCCCTTAGTATCTGGTTCATTTGTGCTGCAAGGCGCTCATGGAGTGCAGTGAATGTCTTTAGCCAGTAGGTGTGGATCCTGTCAGGGCCCGGTGCTGTCCAGTTTTTCATACCTGAGACTCTTTCTTGGACATCTGCCGCTGTGATGGTAACTGGATTCTGTTCAGGGAGGTTGCTGTGGTCCTCTCTCAGAGCCACCAGCCACTGTGCATCGCTGTTGTGTGATGCCTCCCTCTCCCATATATTTTTCCAGTATTGTTCAGTTTCCAGCCTTGGTGGGTCGGCTCTGCTGTTATTATTACCCTGCCACTGAGCGTACACTTTCGCAGGTTGAGTTGCGAACAGCCGGTTTATTCTTCTGGCTTCATTCTCTCTTGTGTACCTCTTTAGGCGGCTGGCCAAGGCTTGGAGCCTTTGTTTGGCAGTTTCAAGTGCTTCAGGTATTGGCATCTGGTTGTACCTATTGGGTACTTGTTTTCTCATTGCACCTTTCTTGGCCTCTGTCAGTTGGCTCACTTCTCTCCGTGCCTTCTTGATTTTAGCCTCCAGCCTTTGTTTCCATGGTGGGTATTGTTTATCATGGTTCCCATGGTTGCTCTTATAGCCAAGCATCTCAAGGATCACTGCTGCTGAGGTGTATATCAGCTCATTGGTTTCAGTGATGGTTGCGGTAGGGATCGCACTTAATGCTGCATTCACATCTTCTAGGAGACTTTCTGATGGTACTTCACTTAGCCGTTGTAGTTGGCGTCGGGTTGCCTTTCATTCATTCTCGCCATGATCTTGTCTTTCAGGTCAGTCGCTGCCTCGTTCAGCGTTATTGCACTTATTGGGGCTTGCCCAATGTCTGGTTGGGGAGCCCTCGTTGGCTCCCCACTGACCTCTCGTCCTGGCTCCCCCTTGCCGTAGCATTTTTGTGTTGTATCTCGTCAATCTCAAGTTGTGATAGCAGTTGCCGCTTGTGGATGTTGGAACACTGAGCTACTAGGTGCTTCGTGTAAGCCTGGACTGTGGGTTTCAAGTAACCATTCATCCCACATCCTCTTCATGTAACCCCTCTGACTAGGGTTACTGGAGTAGTAGCATTCCAACAGAGCCTTGTTATCGCATCTCGTCCATCTCCGTGCTGTTCCTGTTCCTGTTCTTGTTCTTGTTCCAGTAGCCCATTTGTCATCAAGTAGCTCTGGTTCCCCAACACCTGACGCAGACCTTGTTTGGCCGGTCGTCTGATCCGCTTCTCATAGCATTTATTGTCTCTCACCATTTTATGAGGTAGGCAGTAGCGAAGGGTCTTGCCTAATATATATATATATACATATATATATATATATATATATATATATGTATGTATATATATATATATATATATATATATGTATGTATATATATATATATATGTATATATATGTATATATATATATATATATATGTATATATATGTATATATGTATATATATATATATATATATATGTATATATATGTATATATGTATATATATATATATATATATATGTATATATATATATATATGTATATATATGTATATGTGTGTGTGTCTGTGAAGGTTCTCAGTCATTCAGGACATCTTGAAAAAAAAGGTTTAAGAAAAGCATCTGGAATCAGTTTTCAAGGTTTAGACGTTTTGTCTCTAATTCCAAGATACTTTATCAATTCTGAGGTCAACTGGTAAGAGAACTGAGCTTATATCTCTGGAGGGAGGAGTTTCTGTGTTTAGAAGTTCTGTCTGTTAAGGATGTTGAGGACGTATTTATCTTTGGATTTAGGATAGTGGGTTTCCTGCTCATTGGTCTGGGGACGGCCTTAAACTATCACAAAATTTGTAAGAGAGCTGCCTTTAAAGCAAACCAGCCGCTGTTTGAAATTAAACGGTGCTTCTGTGACGTGAGTGACAGGCTGAAGGGATTAAAACAGAGACGCACAGTGCCATGAGCTGACTCGCAACATCTCAACATTGACTGTAGACATACAAAAAAAGAGTGGACAACATAAGAGTCAGACCTGTGAGCTGATACACAGCAGAACGGATGAGAAGAGGTTACAACAAAAGGACAAACAAATCGAACAGCTGATTTGAAACATCTGGGCCCGGACTAAGAACATCCAGAGAAGAGTGGACAACATAGAGAAGAAGACCAGTTAGCTGCTACGTGGTATTATGGGTCTGACCACAAAACTGAATGAAAAATCAAAGTTCCACATCACCAGGATCTATAGCTCTGACATTGGGATGTTAATCGAATGGTGACAGGTGAAGGTAGTCCACACAGAAGGGGTCTCACTCCCGAAAGGAACAATAGAAGACATTGAGGATGGCTACATGTACCCTTGGAATACCACAGGCAAATGGCAACATTGGAGAGGTAACAAGGAAAACAGCAACTGCCAAATACCTCCAATGAGTAAGGCAAGTCCTAAGAAGTCAGCTCAATGGCAAGAACAAGGTCCAGGCAATAAACGGCTTTGTCCTGCCAGTGATCAGACCCTGCCGGAATAATAAGGTGACCAAAGGAAGAGATACAGACCACAGATGTTAAGACACGAATGCTCCTCACCATGCATGGAGGGTTCCATCCAAAATCCAGCACCCTAAGACTGTACGCTAGCCGTAATGAAGGCGGCCGTGGACTAGTGAGTGTGAGAGCCACTATCCAGGATGAAACATCCAAAATCCACAAGTACATCAAAGATAAGGCCCCAACAGATGAGGTGCTCAGTGAATGTCTCAGCCAATGGGGAGCAGAGGAAGTTGTGCTGGAAGAGGGAGGACAAACCCCTACATGGGATGTACCAACGGAACATAACTGAAGTGGCTGACATTAAGAAATTCTACCAATGGCTGGAGCGGGCCAGACTGAAGGACAGCACAGAGGCATTCATCATGACTGCACAGGAGCAGGCCCTTAGCACCAGAGTAATAGAGGCCCAGATCTACCACACCAGACAAGACCCAAGGTGTAGACCAAACATGTATAAAGTCAGGCCCGGGGGCCAATCATATCATAGCCCATGGTTAGAGTTCATGTGGCCCTCAGCTTCAGAGATAAAATGTCCAGGGAGGATTAATTTTATTAAAATTAATTTTTATTAAAAACTCATTAATATCAAAGCTGAATATTTTTGGAAATTTTAGTTTTTAGTTTTAGCTATTTTAGGGGGATATCTGTGTGTGCAGGTGACTATTACTGTGCATAATTATTCAGCAACTTAAAAAACAAATTTATATCCATTTCAATTATTTATTTTTACCAGTGAAACCAAAATAACATCTAAACATTCACAAATATACATTTCTGACATTCAAAAACCAAACAAAAACAAATCAGTGACCAATATAGCCACCTTTCTTTGCAAGGACACTCAAAAGCCTGCCATCCATGAATTCTGTCAGTGTTTTGATCTGTTCACCATCAACATTGCGTGCAGCAGCAACCACAGCCTCCCAGACACTGTTCAGAGCGGTGTACTGTTTTCCCTCCTTGTAAATCACACATTTGATGATGGACCACAGGTTCTCAATGGGGTTCAGATCAGGTGAACAAGGAGGCCATATCATTAGATTTTCTTCTTTTATACCCTTTCTTGCCAGCCACGCTGTGGAGTACTTGGACGCGTGTGATGGAGCATTGTCCTGCATGAAAATCATGTTTTTCTTGATGGATGCAGACTTCTTCCTGTACCACTGCTTGAAGAAGGTGTCTTCCAGAAACTGGCAGTAGGACTGGGAGTTGAGCTTGACTCAATCCTCAACCCGAAAAGGCCCCACAAGCTCATCTTTGATGATACCAGCCCAAACCAGTACTCCACCTCCACCTTGCTGGCGTCTGAGTCGGACTGGAGCTCTCTGCCCTTTACCAATCCAGCCACGGGCCCATCCATCTGGCCCATCAAGACTCACTCTCATTTTATCAGTCCATAAAACCTTAGAAAAATCAGTCTTCAGATATTTCTTGGCCCAGTCTTGACGTTTCAACTTGTGTGTCTTGTTCAGTGGTGGTAGACTTTCTGCCTTTCTTACCTTGGCCATGTCTCTGAGTATTGCACACCTTGTGCTTTTGGGCACTCCAGTGATGTTGCAGCTCTGAAATATGGCCAAACTGGTGGCAAGTGGCATCTTGGCAGCTGCACGCTTGACTTTTCTCAGTTCACGGTTTTGCGCCTTGGTTTTTCCACACGCTTCTTGCGACCCTGTAGACTATTTTGAATGAAACGCTTGATTGTTCGATGATCACGCTTCAGAAGCTTGGCTATTTTAAGACTGCTGCATCCCTCTGCAATATATCTCACTATTTTTGACTTTTCTGAGCCTGTCAAGTCTTTCTTTTGACCCATTTTGCCAAAGAAAAGGAAGTTGCCAAATAATTATGCACACCTGATATAGGGTGTTGATGTCATTAGACCACACCCCTTCTCATTACAGAGATGCACATCACCTAATATCCTTAATTGGTAGTAGGTTTTCCAGCCTTTACAGCTTGGAGTAAGACAACATGCATAAGGAGGATGATGTGGTCAAAATACTTATTTGCCTAATAATTCTGCACTCCCTGTATTGTTTTTTGGCGACATCAGCAGCAGCTTGAAACCCTGTTGAAATCCACCAAAAACCTGTTCAAATCCAATAAAAATTTGTTTAAATCCAACTGCAACACATTTGAATCAAACTAAAACCTGTACTTGTCAGCTCTTGGGAATTTTATCTTATCAACTGTGGCCCTCTTTGCAAAAGGTTTGGACACTTCTGGTGTAGACTGTGCAAAGAGGCCACTGAAACAATTCAGCACATAACTTCTGAGTGTAAAATGCTGGCAGGGAAAGCATACATGGAGTGCCATAACCAAGTGGCTGGCATAGTGTACAGGAACATCTGCACATACGGACTGGAAACCCCAAGGTCAAAGTGGGAAACACCTGCCCGCCATTTTGAATTTTCTAAAAAACGTACTTTTGCTAACTCCTCCTAGGCCATAGCCTCAATTTTCATGAAAATTGAACCAGATCATCTTCAGACTATGCTGACAAAAACTAATTCAAAGAAAGTTGATTCGTCAAACCGGTTGAATACCGCGCAAATGAAATCGACTTGGTGCGCACAAACATAAAAGTCAGGCTATATCTCTGCAATGCTTTAATATATTCTAACCAAACTTAGTACATGTTATGTCAACCATGACTTGGAGGATGCCTGCAGAGTTTTGGTGCAGCAAACCTAGTGGTCTAGAGATACAACAATGTAATATTTTTTAATTATTACTTCAGAATGCTTTAGCCAAAAATAACAAACCCGGTCTCTTTAGATACGTGGCATCATGCCAAGCCGTAGCATAGCCAATTTTCCCATATCAACTATTTTACGAGTTGGCCATTTTGAATTTTGTCAAAAAGTGCAATATTTTTTGAACGCATTGCGGCATCATTACGAAACTTGGTATGCGTCTTCGGCACCAAGCCCTGAAGGTACTCAAAAAGTTTTGGGGCACCGCCACCTTGTGGTCAAAAGTTATAACCAAATTCACAAATATACTAATAACTTTTTATTATGTTAACCTATTGTAAAACAAATGGTCTTAATGTGTTAACTGGATCAAGCCGAGAGCACAGATAACAAATATGTCCTATTCGGCCAAACTTCCTGTTTGCCATGTTGTTTTTCTTTAAAAACCTACTTTTTCGAACTCCTCCCACACCGTTTGTCCAATTTTCACCATAATTGAATTATAACATCTTCAGACCGTTTACATTACATTTACATTTAGTCATTTAGCAGACGCTTTTATCCAAAGCGACTTACAAGTGAGGAAAACAATGGAAGCAATTTCAACAACACAAGGTAACAAAAGCATAAGTGCACAAAAACTAGTCAGTTAAAAACCTAGCACAGTAATTAAAGCCAAGGATAAGAATTTTTTTTTATTTTAGAAAACAAATCGATAGAAAGGAAGTAGAATTCAGTGTTTGTCAGTCAGGTGTTGACAGAAAAGATGTGTTTTCAAGCGTTTTTTAAAGATGGCTACAGAATCTGCTGATCTTGTAGCAGCAGGTAGATCATTCCACCAATGTGGAACAGATCCAGAGAAAGTGCATTTGCAGATCGCATGGATCTGGTAGGAACATAGGTCTGTATAAGTGATTGAAAATATGAGGGGGCGGAGCCAGTGGTGGTCTTGTAGGCAAAGAGCATAACTTGATGCGGGCATCAACCGGGAGCCAGTGTAACCTAGTGAAGAGAGGTGTTACGTGCGCTCTCTTCGGTTCTTTAAAGACCACTCTTGCCGCTGCATTCTGAATCAGATGCAGAGGTTTGGTTGTGCAGGCAGGGAGTCCAGCCAGAAGAGCATTGCAATAATCCAGTTTGGACAAGACAAGAGCCTGGACTAAGATTTGCGTGAGTGTTCCGATAGGAAAAGTCTAATTTTCCTAACGTTGTAGAGGATGAATCTACAGGACCTGGTGGTGCTGGCAACATGACTTGTGAAGTTTAGTTGATCATCATTTACCACTCCCAGATTTCTGGCAGTGCTGGACGGTGTAATGGTTGATGAGCCTAGTTGAATGGATAGGTTGTGGTGGGTCTTTGGGTTGGCAGGAATCACTAGCAGTTCTGTTTTTTCAAGGTTCAGCTGCAGGTGATGGTCCTTCATCCAAAGTGAGATGTCACTCAGGCACGCCGAAACACGAGCAGAGACCGTCGGATCATCAGGTTGAGATGAGAAGTGGAGTTGAGAGTCATCCGCAGCAGTGATAGGAAAAGCCATGCTTCTGAGCGACAGAGCCAAGGGATGTCATGTAAATGGAAAAGAGTAGCGGTCCAAGCACCGATCCCTGAGGCACCCCTGTATTGAGATTTTGGGACTCAGAGACCTCGTTTCTACAGGATACTCTGAATGACATATTTGAGAGGTAAGACTTGAACCATTGCAATGCCATTCCAGAGACACCCATCGCACTGAGAGAAGACAGGAGGATGTGATGGTTAACAGTGTCAAAGGCAGCAGACAGATCCAGTAAGATGAGTACAGATGACTTGGATGTTGCCTTTTCCAGTCTGAGGGCTTCGATGACTGAGAGCAGTTCAGTTTTGGTGAAATGTCCGCTCTTGAACCCAGACTGGTTCTGGTCCAGGAGGTTGTTTCATGTGAGAAAGGAGGAGAGCTGGTTAAACACAACTCACTCCAGAGCTTTGGCAGTAAAGGGAAGGAGGGAAACCGTTCAGTTTTCTAACAGTGAAGGCTTGAGAGTAGGTTTCTTTAGAAGTGGTGTGATGCGGGCCTCTTTGAAAGCTGTGGGGAATGCCCCAGTGGAGAGAGATGAGTTGATGATGTGGGTGAGAGCAGGCACGACAGATGGAGAGATGGCCTGAAGGAGATGTGTGTGGATCTAGCGGACAGGTGGTAGGGTGGTTAGAACTAATGACCTTGGAAACATCTGCTTCAGTTAGAGGAGAAAAAGAGGGGCGCAAACACATATCAGGGGTGTTAAAGAGTTGAACAGGTGCTGGCGCAGAAAACTGACTGCTGATGGCAGTTGTTTTCTTTACAAAGAAAGACGCAAAATCATCAGCTGCTCTGATAAAGGAGGGGGAGCAGGCAGACAAAGGAGGGCAGAGAAGGTTTTAAAGAGAGTGCGTGAGTCAGGTGAGTTGATTAACTTAGAATGGTAGTAGTCAGTTTTTGCAGAAGTGACATCAGCAGAGAAATTAGAGAGGAGAGACTGGTAGATAGAGAGGTCACTGAGATCTTTTGACTTGCGCCATTTTCTCTCAGCTGACCGGAGGCTGGTGTGATACTCGCGTAGAACATCGGATAACCAGGGGGCAGATGAGGATGTACGGGCTGGTCTGGATGTAAGAGGGCATAAGTTGTCCAAGCAGGATGTAAGCGTGGAGCACAGAGTGTCAGTGGCAATGTTGGTGTTTAAGCGAGAGCTTCTCAAGAGGGGATGCGCAGAAGAGACAGCAGAGGAAAAGCGCGAGGGACTGAGTGAACGCAGGTTACGTCGGAATGTGACCAGCTGTAAAACAGTTGCAGTGTCTGGAGAAGTTAGATCGAGGTCAAGAGTTACAAAGAAATGATCCGACGTGTGCAGAGGCGTGACCTGAGTATGCCGAGTGGAGCAGTACCTTATGTAGATAAGATCTAGTTGGTTACCAGACTTGTGAGTTGCTGATGTGGAGACCTGCTTGAGGTCAAATGATGCAGTCAGTTTATTGAAGTTAGCAGCCTGTGGCTTTTTAAGGTGGATGCTGAAGTCTCCTAATACCACCAGAGGAGTACCATCCTCAGGGAAAGCTGAAAAAAGCAAGTTCAACTCCTCCAAGAAATGTCCAAGCTTACCTGGGGGTCGATAAATAACTACAAAATGACTTTTAACAGGGTGGGTGATGGTAACAGCATGGAACTCAAAGGAGCAGTTGTCACACAAGGGTGCTAGCTGTTTGAACTTCCAGTCAGTTGGGATAAGTAGTCCTGTCCCTCCACCCCTTCCTGTGAGGAGAGGACTGTGGGAGAAAGTGTGATTATGGGAGAGGGCAGTGAGAGTGGCAGAGTCCTCTGGTTTGATCCACGTTTCTGTAAGCGCTACAACTGAAAGAGCAGAATATTGAACTAAAGATGTAATGAAATCAGCTTTGTTCACAGCAGACTGGCAGTTCCACAAGCCTATTGAGAAAGTGGAAGAGGCAGTTATGGACAGTGATATAACATGCAGATTGTTGTGGTTGCATCTCCTTTTGTGTGAAACAGATGAAAATGTCCGTGTGGAAATGACAGTAGGAATTTGAAAACACATTGAAGAAGAGCAGAAAAGACAATATTTAAGTAGAGGGTGAAAGTTGAAATAATAAAATATAAGTGCAAACAATTGGTACAAAAAAGTGCAATACTCAAGTGCTCTGTCGGTGTGTCCCTGCGCGGTGGAGTCGCATGCAGGTAGAGTCGATGGACTTTACTCTTTGGGTCTTCACGCAATGACAGCTGCCGCAACCGCTGCGGTTCACACTTATATACCCGTCTGATTCAAGAATTCAATTCAGCAGGTCACGCCTCCAAAGGCCGTAAACAACTCAAACGAAACCAGGCGGTGAGCAGGTGAGAGAAAACGCCGGTGCACCACGTAACAGAGTGCTTAATATATTCTAACCAAACATAGTAACTGTTATGTCAACCATGACTTGAGGCTGGGGGTGCACATGGCGGAGTGGTTAGCACTCCTGCCTTACAGGAAGAAGGTCGTAAGTTCAAAACCCGGCCGACTCAAACATTCTCGGCCAACTCCGGTCTTTCTGTGAGGAGTCTGCATTTCCTCCACGTGTTACCGTGGGTTCTCTCCGGGTACTCCGGCTTCCTCCCACCGTCCAAAGACATGCATGTACAGCACTAATAGGCGGACCGCGGTCCGGATCCTGACCCCGAGAGGCTTTGATCTGGACCGCAAGACAGTATTCATAATTACAAGTAAAACCTTTTTTTGAACTGGCACTCCTGGGACAGCTATGTCTACACGAGCGGGTCCTCAGGTTACTATGGTTACGGACAGAGCAGCGGGAAATTTCAACATGTTTAGCGTAGCCCGATAATGCGTTAGAAACGACTAAAATCTAAAAGTCGAGCTTTGACAAAAAATATCGAAGATTCACTGACGTTATGGACGGAGAGGGATCGTTTGTTTCAATCAGAAAATACAGCTCTTACAGCCCCTTTTCCTCTTGTCCCGGCTGCTGTGATAATCAGAGAATCAATCCAGAACTGAACCAGGACTGGACAGTTTTCATGTCAGGATTAAAAAGACTCAGAGGAAAGTGAGGACGTCTAATAATGTGGTGAGTTGTACATTTGTCTGTCAACTTCTTTACTGTATTGTAATTTAGGGACTTGACTCGTTTGTCGCATATTTGACCTCATTTACAAACAACGTGAGGAATTAGCTCACACTATTTGCGTTCATTTGAACCCAACACATGTTCATTTGAACCCAACACATGTTCATTTGGGAGATTAAAAACAGAAAAGGTGTGAGAGGAGGGTTTGGAGATGAGTGACACAAGTTAAGTCTTCCTTAAGTTATGTTAGCATTAGCTGTTGCTAATAATTAACAATAACAGTTATTTTTTAGCAACAGCTAATGCTAAAGAAATGCTCAGTGCATTTTTCCTTATTCCTGCTGTTTTCAGAGGAATGACAATACAAAGAGATCAAAGAGATCAATTATGACTGCATCTTTGTCATATTTATTTAACAAATATGTTTTGGTTTTATTTGATTATTTTGTATTTAAAATGTTCTCACAGATGTATAAAGGAGTATTAGGACTTATATGCAGGATTCCAGGCTATTGTCAATAAACCACCAGGTCCTGAGCTGATTTTTTTTTTTTTACCTGTTGTCTGTGAGATGTGTCTGTGAGATGTGTTTGGGAAAAGCTAAACACTCAAACATGGAAACGAAGGATAAAATACAGAAAACAGTGGATTATCTATATTCATCTCCATATTGTTAAGAGGCTGTAGGTGTGGAATAAATGAGACTTTACTTTGAATAATTATATTCAAACACATATCCTTTTATTTAAATTTTCCGGACCCCTCACTTGAGGAAAGTTAACTAAGTGGACCTCGACTTATTTTAATTGGGGACCCCTGATGTACAGGTTAATCGGCAACTCTAAAGTGTCCATAGTGAATGAATGTGAGTGAATGCTTGTCTGTCAGTGTCTGTCTCTATATGTTAGCCCTGCGACTAACTGGCCACTGTCCAGGGTGTACCCTGCCTCAGGCCCAAAGCTGTTGGGATAGGCTCCAGTCACCCGTGACCCCAAATGGGACAGAGCGGTAGAAAATGAAAAAAAAAAAAAAAAAAAAATGAATGAATGACTTGAGGCTGCCTGCAGCGTTTTGGGACAGCGCCACCCAGTGGTTCAGAGATACAAAAATGTGGCATTTTTTAAATTATTACTTTAGAATGCTTTAGCCAAAAATCACAAACCCGGTCTCTTTAGATTTGTGGCATCATGCAGAGCCATAGCATAGCCAATTTTGCCATATCAACCATTTTGGGAGTCGGCCATCTTGAATTTTCTAAAAAACACACTTTTGTGAACTCCTCCTAGGCCGTAGTCCAATTTTCATAAAAAAATTTATCAGATCATCTTCAGATTATGTTGACAAAAAGTTATTAGAATTAAGATGATTAGTCAAACTGTTTTCAAATAACGCGCAAATGAAAATGACTTAATGCGCACAAAAATGATTGTCAGGCTATATCTTTGCAATGCTTTAAAATATACCAACCAAACTTAGTACGTGTTATGGCAACCATGACTTGAGGCTGCCTGCAGAGTTTTAGCACTCTAGTTGTTTGACACATCAGGTTGGTTAGAGCGCTGCCTCTGGGTCGAACACGGTAAACAATCAAATTGCTAAAGACCGTTTTGATGATTTTTTAGCCATTTAGACTGAAGTCTTATTGAAATGTCTTTAGATGCTTACTGCCATTGGTCTGCTGCTGCCAGCCATGTCGGCATGACATTTAATGCCCTCCTTGTGCTCGGCCCCATCATGGCTGCTTGCAGCTATATTTGTATCTGATTTTGGTTTCAAGTTTGTATTTGAGTTCTGTTCTTTATTTTGAAATGTCTTTACCCTGTCTGTGTCTTTGCTTGACTCCCTGCCTTGTGTCTTTCCCTCCTGTGTGATTACCTGCCCTGCCCTAATGTGGTTCACCTGCCCCTTGTTGTCTGAGTCTATATATATATAAATCTGTTTGTCTTGTGGCTCAGTGCCAGGTCGTTGTGTGTGTCTTCCCCGTCGTAAGTCTGTATCTTTATTATGGTTTGCTATTTTTTCCTGATGTCGCTGTAGTTGTTTATTCTCTGCTCTGAAGAAAATCTCTTGCCCCGTTTGTATTTTTGCCTGTGCTTGGACCCTGGCTTTGTTCCTTGGATTTTAGTTTGGATTTTTTGTATCATAAATAAATTGTTTTGTTACCTTTCATTCTGCCGTGTGTGGGGTTTGCATTGGAGTCATTCTGCACCTGGGCCAACAGCCATGACATAACGTGAACAGTTACCGTACCTGGTCAGGGGCGGGCAGGTATATAGGCTCTTGCTGGCGTTTAAGCATGCGAACATGACAGAGAGTGATGACAGAGTGACGATGAGCATAATGAGTGATGACATAAAATTCAGTCAAAGTGAGACCCCTTGTGGCTGGCTATTATGGCTACGGGTCATCATAAGTCCCGCACTTTTCATTAAAATGACACTAGCCTTCTCTTCAAATACAGTTTCTCCAAACGTGTTTATTATTTTAGGTAGTTATTATCATAATAAACCATGTCCAAGAGTCAATTTCCCCGGATGAAATGTTTTTTATTCGTTTCTTATTTGACACAATGATATAAACACACACTGACCTCCTCGAGCTTTTATTTGGGCACTTCCGGTTGTCGGCAATTTGAATTTGTATATTAGTTAAATATTTAGTTTCACACACGAAACATTTAGATTCAACATTTAGATTCAGATTTAACATTTAGATTTAAATTTAAAGTATGGATTTAGATTTAACATTTAGATTTAACATTTAGATTTAGATTTAACATTTAGATTTAACATTTAGATTTTACATTTAGATTTAGATTTAACATTTAGATTTAACATTTATATTTAGATTTAACATTTAGATTTAACATTTACTTCTAGATTTAACATTTAGATTTAGATTTGACATTTACATTTACATTAAGATTTAGATTTAACTTTTACATTTAATATTTAACATTTAGGTGTTACATTTAATATTTAGATTTAACATTTAATATTTAGATTTAACTATTTAAAATATCTTTAAGTTGACAAATATTGTTGTAAATGTGATTAAAAAGTGACCGTCAGAAATTCATACCAGTTTTTTAAACATTGTTTGAAGCAAAATGTGACAAAATGTTGCTGTTATTTTCAGCGTGAGCCGCTTTACAAACGGCGCCCCATAGTAGGAGACAGAAAATGGGTGCACTGTGGCGGAGCTCACGGGAGCGCAGGCACGTGCATGTTATGATCAAGACTCTGGACAGAACTTTTCTATAACAAACTAAACAAAATATTAATGCCCTGGCAATGACAAATATTTTTGGTTTAATATTTAATTTGATTACATTAATGCTTAAGTTGAGATTTACAAGAAATATTCTGCTGTAAAAAGCACCTTATTTGTTTAAAGTGTTTGCAAACCAAATGATATTGCACTTTTGTTTATATAGCCATAGTTAAAAATAAAAGTATGCAATTAATTAAATTCTTTAATTGTTGCCCAGCACTAAAAAAATGCATGCTTTAGTAATGTTTAGATCCTATAACATTTAAGTATTTTGAGCTTCCAGTCAGATATCACCACGAATGCATGTAGTCTGTTTAGTCTGAAATTAGAGACATTAGAAGCAACACAGTTTTTTGACCCTGCGTACCATGTCTATGTATTTCTTTTTGTTTGGAAGTAAACATATAAAAAGAAGACAGTTGTCTGCTCGTGTTTCAAATGCTGGTTGTAGTTAGACTGTCTTCAAAAGGTGGTACAGAATAATTAAAAGCAACTAGGTGCCATTACAATCTGCTTTAGCAGCTGTTGTGATCCTTCATGGTGTTAATCCACGTCAGGGCACGATGATCAGTTTCAAGATCAAACTCATGTTGGTAGTAGCAGGTACATTTACATTTACATTTATTCATTTAGCAGACGCTTTTATCCAAAGCGACTTACATTGTTCTACAGTAATTACCAGTGTTAACAGTCACTGGAGGCAAGGTAGGTTAAGTGTCTTGCCCAAGGACACAACGACAGTATGAACTGTGGGGAGAGCGGGAATCGAACCTACTACCTTCCAGCTGAAGGACGACTGCTCTACCCACTGAGCTACTGCCGCCGAGTAGTACCGCAAAGTCTCCAATACCCATTTAATGGCGAGGCCCTCTTTTTCAACAGCAGAATACCTGGTCTCTTGTGGCTGGAGTTTGCGAGTCAGGTATTGGACGCTCTTCCCCTGGTCTCCCTGGGCCAGGACTGCTCGAGGCCAACCATGGAGGCATCAACCTGAACCGAATCGTGTCTCCTGCCGGGCCCACTCACACTTTGATGAGTTCAGCATGAGACCAGCCTGCTGGATCTTCTTCAGAACCAGGGAGAGGTGCTGAACATAGTCCTCCCAGGTCTTGCTGAATATAACAACATCATCAAGGTAAGCCATACTCCAATGCTCACAGCCTTGGAGTACTCTGTCCATCAGGTGCTGAAAAGTGGCAGATGCTCTGTGTAGTCCGAATGGCATCACGGTAAACTGATACAGTCCAGCTGGTGTCTGGAATGCTGTGTAGGGCCGTGACGATTCCTCAAGAGGCACTTGCCAGTATCCTTTGCAAAGGTCCAAGGTGGTAATGTATTAGGTCACTGATCCATCTTTTTTGAAAACAATGACCACAGGGCTACACCACTTCGGACAGTCAGACAGTTCAATGACTCAGAGCCGCAACATCTCCATAATTGTCCTGGAGCTTTCCTACCAGCTGCTGCGGAACTCGGAAGGCCTCTGGCGGCTTGGCCGTCCATCCTTCAATCAGATGACATGCTCCACAACTGTAGTCTTGCCAGGACTTGCACTGAACAGCAAGGATACCTTCTTGAAGGTCTGCAGTAGCTGTGTGGCTTGCTTTGGTGTGAGGTGAACCAAGATTGGGGAAGGCGCAGTGGTCAGGTCCTCCAGTCCGTCGCCAGCTCCTCCTTTCCCACCACCTGTTAAATTTTTCGAATTAACAGGACTTTTGCCGTGGCCTGGATTGAGCGGTCCCTCCACCCCTTTAACAAGTTAAGGTCTGTTTAGGTTTCTTCTTATCAGGGTGCAGCACCTCGTAGGTGACTGGTAATATTTTGTGGGTAACAGTGTAAGGGTCCTGCTACTTGGCCCAAAGTTTGTGGGTGGAAGACGGCAGGAGCAGCAACACTTTCTGGCCTGGCTATAGCTGACGGATCCGGGCTTGGTGGTCATACCAGGTCTTTTGGGACTTCTGAGCTTCTTCTCAGCCTCCTCCAAACAGTTTGCCAGTCTTTCTCTCATCTCCAGGACAAACCAGGCTATGCTCCTATCATTTAGCACTGTGGGCTGGCCCTCCCATTATTTTCAGAGTAGAGAACGTCCCAGCTGTACAATAGTTCAAATGGAGAAAATCCTGTTGACGGCTGTGGGACCTCTCGATAGGCAAATAGCACAAACAGCAGCTAACGGGCCCAGTCCTTGTCCGTATCATTCACAAACTTCCTTAACATTTGTTTCAGTGTCTGATTAAATCTCTCCACTTGTCCATCAGTTTGTGGATGGTACGAAGTGGTTTTGATGGAGGTGATGTCAAGTTGTTGCTGGAAGAGGTGCATCAGTCTGGATGTAAAGTTGGTGCCCTGGTCAGTCAAGATCTCATCGGGAATTCCTACCCGTGAGAACAACTGGACCAGGGCTTGCAGGACAGCAGGTGCAGTGAAGGCTTCTGGAAACCGGCGGCATAGTCACAGATGACTAAAATGTACTGTGACCACCGCTGCTTTTCACCAGGGGCCCCACAATGTCCATGGCTATCCTCTGAAAGGGAGTGGAGATCACAGGGAGAGGCTGCAAGAAAACACGTTCAGACTTACGTGACAATTATGTTTTCTGGCATGTGGGACATGTGTCGCAATAATGTTGAATATCCCTATACATTGAAGGCCAATAAAACCGTGAGCTAATGCGCAAAAATGTTTTAATGCCGACCAAGGTGCCCAGCCCAAGTGAGTGTGTGTGAGATGGTGCATTAACAGGTTCTACAGTTGTTTAACAACAAGTTCTCTTCTTCTGGTTTATCAGAACACAACTGTTTCTCCAATCGCCGTTGACGGTAAGACTTTCTTGGCCCTTTGGTGCCCCCATCACACAGACTACCATCCCAGTCTGGTACAGGTTGGATGCCGGCCTTTGCCTGGGCACGTGTAATGATAGGACAGGAAACATTCCAAACAGATTCTTCATTGCGCCTGGGATCAGTTTCCTTCAGAGGTTTATTTTCATGCAATAAGTCTATGAACACTGGAAAGTCCCATCCAATATTAGCGTCCACTGGTAGATTCTCTACCACTTCAACAGTCAATAGGTAGGGTTGTTCCAATGTTTACAGTGACATCAACTGTGGGGTAGGGAAGCTTATCCCCTTGTACACACAAAATGTCCACAGGTTTACTGTAGTCCATGCTGCCTACTAGCACAATGCTTTGCTTAACCAGTGAATTAAAACTACCAGTGTCCAACAATGCTGTAACCTTTGTCCATTGACATAAATTGTTTTGAATCACTGCACTCCACCCTCATGTCGGTCATAAACACCGATGCAAATAACACGTACCATTAATATTTGGTTTTCGGATAGGACAGTTACTCACACCAGTGGTCGTTAGGAGAAATACAGTCAGTGTCCTACTCGCGCTCTCTGGCATGCGTTCGTATGCGCGCCACTGGATAACCAGAGCAATAGACAACCAGCCCCTCTGTGAAGTTGTCCAGCTACAGCTCTTCACAGGACATGGACATTTACAGAGATGGTAAGGAAAGTTACACTTCCACAAGATTATTGTTGTTCTTATTGACAGACTTTATTGAGAGTAAACTATATTTGATCTCGAGTGCTGAAACAGCCGTAAAATAGAACTCCTGAAACATGGGAGAGAAGAGGGCAACTAAAATTTGGCAATTGCATTTAAAAAAAACAAAACAAAAAAAATCCTCCTTGAACTGCCACCTGAGTAGTTTGAGTGCCAGAATAATCCTAAGAGCTATGTTGTCGGGGGCTATATGCACCTAGTAGGGTCTCCCAAGGCAAGCAGGTCCTAGGTGACGGGCCAGACAAAGTTCAGTTCATAGCCCATTGGGGAAAACATAAGATCAAGGACAGTTACATCACCCTGGAATCAGGCTCGGGCTTGGGGCTCGAATGTGAGTTGCCTGGTGGCCGATTCTTTCCCCCCGGGGCCAGGCCGGGCTCAGCCCGAAAGAGCGACGTGAGTCCGACCTTGAGTGGGCCCACCACCTGTGGAAGGAAATGTCTGCGACCCAATCCCTGGACAACAGACTCTGGCGCTAGGGACATGGAATGTCACCTCGCTGGCGGGTAAGGAGCCTGAGATTGTGTGGGAGGTTGAGAGATACCAACTAGAGATAGTCGGGCTCACCTCCATCCATAGCTTGGGCTCTGGAACCCAACTCCTTGAGAGAGGCTTGACTCTCCACTACTCTGGAGTTGCCCGCAGTGAGGCGGCGGCCTGGTGTGGGCTTGCTCACTGCACCCGACTCAGCCGCCAAGTGTTGGAGTTCACCCCAGTGAACGAAGGTCGCTTCCCTGCGCCTTTGTGTCAGGAATAGGTCTCTCACTGTTGTGCTTATGGGCCAAATGGCAGTGCAGAGTACCCGGCCTTCTTGGAGTCTCTGGGAGGTGCTGGAAAGTGCTCTGACCGGGGACTCCGTTTTTCTACTGGGGATTTCAACTCTCACATGGGCAGCAACAGTGACACCTGGAGGGCATAATTAGGAGGACCGCCCCGGATCTAAACACAAGCGATATTCTGTTATTGGACTTCTGTCCTAGTCATAATTTGTCCATAACGAACACCATGTTCAAGCATAAGGATGTCCACCAAGACATCCAAGGCCGGAGGTCGATGATTGTCTTTGTAGTTGTTTCATCTGACCTGTCAACTGATCACCAGTTGGATCTGATGGTGGAGAGAAAGCTGGACAGACTTGGCAGACCCAAACGTCCTATGAGGGTCTGTTGGGAACGCGTTTGGCCCCTGTCAGAGAGATCTTCAACTCCCACCTCTGGTAGAGCTTCGACCAGATTCTGAGGGAGATCGGAGACATTGAGTCCGAGTGAACCATGTTCTCCACCTCCATTTTTCGACACAGCCAATCGGAGCTGTGGCCACAAAGTCTCCGGTGCCTGTCATGGTGGCAACCCCCGAACCCAGTTGTGGACACCGGATGTAAGGGATGCCGTCAAGCTGAAGAAGGAGACCTATCGAGCCTGGTTGGCTTGTGGGACTCCTAGAGGCAGCTGATGGATACCGGCAGGCCAAGCGGGATCGATAGGTCTCCTTCTTCAGCTTGATGACATCCCTTACATCCAGTGTACACCACCGGGTTCTGGCAAACTGTCCGGTGCCTCAGGAGGGGGAAGCAGTGCCCTGCCAAAACTGTTTACAGTGGAGGTGTGAATCTGCTATCTTCAACTGAGGATATTGTTGGATGGTGAAAGGAATACTTTGAGTATCTCCTCAACCCCACCGACACGTCTACCCCTGAGGAAGCAGCGGCCTAGGGCTCAGAGGTGGACATGTCCACTATCCAAGCTGAAGTCACTGAGGTAGTTGGGAAGCTCCTCGGTGCCTTGCCAACGAGGAGCTTGCCACCGAGGAGTTGGGAAGCTCCTCGGTGGCAAGGCACTGGGGGTGGATGAGATATGCCCTGAGTACCTCAGGTCTCTGGATGTTGTGGGGCTGTCTGGGCTAACACGCCTCTGCAACATCGCGTGGAGTTTGGGGACAGTACCTCTGGACTGGCAGACAGAGGTGGTGGTCCCTCTTTTCAAGAAGGGGGACCGGAGGGTGTGTTCCGACTACAGAGGGATCACACTCCTCAGCCTCCCCGGGAAAGTCTATGCCAGGGTACTGGAGAAGAGAATGCGGTTTTCATCCCGGTCGTGGAACACTGGATCAGCTCTACACCCTCTCCACGGTGCTGAAGGGTTTGTGGGAGTTTGCCCAACCAGTCCACATGTGCTTTGTGGATCTGGAAAAGGCATTCGACTGTGTCCATTGTGGCGTCCTGTGGGGGGTGCTCTGGTAGTATGGGGTCCAGGGCCTTTTACGAAGGGGTGTTTAGTCCCTGTATGACCTGAGCAGGAGCTTGGTTCGCATTGTAAGTAAGACCTGTTCCCAGTGCATGTTGGACTCCGGCATGGCTGCCCTTTGTCACCGGTCCTGTTCATTATCTTTATGGACAGGATTTCTAGGCGCAGGCAGGAACCGGAGGGAGTCTGGTTTGAGGAACACAGGATCTTGTCTCTGCTTTTTGAAGATGACGTTGTACTGTTGGCTCCATCAAGCCAGGACCTTCAGTGTACACTGGGACGGTTTGCAGCCGAGTGTGAAGTGGCTGGGTTGAGGATCAGCACCTCCAAGTCTGAGACCATGGTTCTCAGTCAGAGAACCATGGTCCTCCACCCCCTTCAGGTTGGTGGAATTCTTCTGCCTTAAGTGGAGGAATTTAAGTATCTTGGGGTCTTGTTCACGAGTGAGGGAAGGAAGGAGCATGAGATCGACAGACGGATCGGTGCAGCTTCTGCAGTGATGCGGTCGATGTACCGGTCTGTCGTGGTAAAGAAGGAGATGAGGCAAAGGTCTCGATTTACTGGTCGATCTACATTCCTACTCTCACCCATAGTCATGAGCTTTGGGTCACATGCATTTCATTTGTGAATTTCTCATTTAAAAACACTTTTAGCAGAAGTTAAAGGCATAAGATAGGTTGTGTTAATAAATGGTACAAACATCAGAAATAGACAAATTTAATGTTGAAATAACGTTTTTTACTCTAGCTAGGCGATATGATATCATATTCAGAATATCGTCTGTAACTTGCTCCTCTAAGTCAGTTTCTAGAATTCTGACAGTTACAACAATACATTGCATGCTTCAGACACTGATCAGTGGAAGAAAGAGCACGCTAGTTTCGTGGTTCTGTTCTCTCCTTCTTAAAGCTTTATTGTAAACACAGCACAGTTTATATACAAGGTATATATGGTAAGGGTGCATCTACCAATCACAGAATACATTCAGAATATATGAATATTATGAATATCCAGCACATATGTTTACAGCAGCACGTCCATATATGGGACGTATGTACAGCGTCCATATATGGGTAGTCTAAATATAGCCCTTGTGACTGCACAGACAGTGAAGTCATAAGCACTCCAACTTATTTACTTCAGAATTAACCTTTACACACACAAGGAAAAGAATATCATTCCAAAATATGATTAAAATAACATTTTACTTATAGCATCCCACCCTTTGATTCTATAAAAATCACCTTACAATGACAATACTCGGACCAACGGAATCTCACAGTTGTTGATGGACTCACGGGCCGTCACCCAAACCTGATCCTTTCCCGTTCACATTTTTAATAATGCTGGAAAAAGTTATATATCAAGATCAAGTTATATATCAAGATTGTATATCAAGGAAACACATATAATCCTATTTTTTCCTCATTGTCATTTTCTGAATTTGGTGATTCATCCAAAAGTAGTTTAGGATAAAACCGTAGAATGTACAAGCAATATTTTTTCCATTTGTGTTGAATACACCCTACACATTATTTAAATCAGAAAATTCAGTCTGTAGATCTTTTATTTCCTGGATAACAAGAGAAACATTTGACATGTCAGATAATTGTTTTATGTTAGTGCAATATCCTTCATCCACATGATGAAAGTACACAGACCTCCTCTGTCAGCCAGCACAATATCCAGTGCTTGTCTATTCTCTAGCACAGTTCTAGTGACATCTGTAAGTTTTTGTTCAATTGCTAGCAACGATTTAGCAGTAGAATTGACCATTCTCTGTTGAGTATAATAAAGATAATTAATCCACTTGCTGTGTTTAGACGATGTTATTGCTGATAAAAACGGTATTGCAGCAAGTAAAGACCATTCATTATGGACTCTAATGGCCTGAAAGAAAATGTCTGGAGTCCAGTCCAGTCTGCCAATGATTTCTCCTAACCATCTACCTCTACCTGAGTCATCAGTAGTTCCCATCCACTGAACACACTTTGTACGGTAACTGAAAGGTAGCCTTGCTCGTCCTGAACCCACCCTTATACAGGAGAACTCAGCAGCCTTCACTGCGGGGCACTCTTGAACCGGAGGGTCTAATTGAAGCTCCTTGTGTATGTAATGTGGTTTAGGACACTTTGACTCCCAAAGGTGATTCATGTAGGCAACGTTTCTGTTAATCATTGACAGAAAAATACAGTCTATTAAACAAATATTGCTGGAAACAATAGGAAAGATTTTTCAATGTGCAGTAAAAAGGTTCCCATTTCAGTTAGATATACTTTAGTTTCTAAACCAGCTTGTTTAATAACAATATAGGTATCACAAGTTTCTTTTTTATTTACAGCTACTCCTACAGCCATATACTTGTGTCTTGGTACCACACAGATTACACATTCATCTGGTTTCACCCCTAGAGGTTGAACTATGTTGGTTAGTTAGTAGTTAGTATTCCATCTAGATTCAAAAGTTAGTATGTCCAGGTTTTCTTCTTCATCTGGTTCTGCTGGCTGTACTGTAGCAGGACGTATTAAAGCAATAGATGGTAGTGACTGATATATAGGGTTGGCTGAAGGAGGAGTCTCGGTAATCGTACTAATTTCCTTCAAGTTGCCACAATCGTATTTGGGTTTTAACAAAGTATAGGGCGGCAGTAGCTCAGTGGGTAGAGCAGTCGTCTTTTAACCAGAAGGTATTCCCACTCTCCCCACAGTTCATACTGTCGTTGTGTCCTTGGGCAAGACACTTAACCCACCTTGCCTCCAGTGGCTGTAACACTGGTAATTACTGTAGAACAATGTAAGTCGCTTTGGATAAAAGTGTCTGCTAAATAAATAAATGTAAATGTAAATGTAAATGTAAGTATAACCTAAAGGAAATGTTACACATTTACAATATATATTCCCATGTGGTGGTCTACCAACCCAGGTACAATGCAATGAAACCTCTGTGTCAAATCTGTATAACTTGAGCCTAGTATTACACAAAGCATAGAATACAGACATATCTGGTTATCACACTGTTTACACTTTTACAATGTTTGCACTGTAAGCTTTAAATAACTTATCTCAGTCTTTGTAGTCGTAGTTTCCAGGAGCGCTCCTTCAGTCAGTCGAGTTCTCGTCCTTTGAGACAATGTCCGTGTCTTTGTCCTTGTCCTTGGTGGTACTGTCTTTGGATGGTCCGTCAGCTAGCTTGTCAACGATTGCCTTTTTTATGTGGTGGTGATGGATCCAGGTTGCTCGCTCACTCACTTTGACTGCTGTTGGTGATGTTAGCAGAACCTGGTATGGGCCCTCGAACATTGGCTCCAACCAATTTTTCCATCTCCACCTCTTTATCCACATATAGTCGCCTGGCACCAGGTTATGTAGTGGTCAAGCCTGGGCAAAAAGAAAAGAATTCTGCCAGCAACGTAACACTTTGTAATTTGCCAAACACCTCTAATAAGATTTACCATTTTATTTTGTCCATCATGGTCTTTATGTGCTATTTCTGCAGCAATTCTATACCAGGCTCGTGGAAAACATGGTTTTCCCTCAGATGTCTATATACCATTAACTTAGGTAGAATAGTTTTTCCATCTGGAAAGTTCAGTTTTTTCTGCCTGATTTTGAATGTCCTGTATTGAGGTTTCAAAATAGTCTTGTGTAGACACATTGTTTAAACTCTCAACATGTATGTTTCTTTTACTTTCAGCTGTTTTTTTTTTTCCCTCAGCATCTGCCTTTGCATTTCCAAGACTTTCTAAGTCTGTATTTTTCGTATGTGCTTTACATTTTACCACTGCTATTTTTTTACGTAAAAGTATTGCTTCCAGTAATCTCTGAACCTGTTCACTGTTAGAGATTTGTTTACTCATGGCCGTTAGGAAATTTCTTTGTTGCCACAGTGCTCCAAAATCATGTACTATTACAAACGCATATCTGCTATCGGTGTAGATAGTTACTTCCTGTACCTTGTGCAATTCACAAGTTCTTGTTAATGCATGAAGCTCAACTTTTTGTGCTGACCAATGTTGTGGCAATACTCCAGATTCTAAAATTGTTTCAGCCGTTACCACAGCATACCCCACCTCCATTCCACCCTTTTGGTCTCGTTTGGCACACCCGTCCACAAATACTATACTTCCTGTATTAAGAGGAATGTCAAGAAGATCTCGTCTTGTAAGAAGAACCTCTCTAACAACTTCCTGACAGTCATGTGTGTCTGTGTCATCTGATGGAAATGGAAGTAATGTTGCTGATGTTGGTCAAATGTTGGTCTTGAAGAAGCATTTTTTTTATGATTATATACTATCAAAGGTGAAAATCTAACCCACTCCCGGACTGCTAGAACTGCTTCATACATTCCTACAATGCTCTGTACACAGTTTGGATATGCACGTGCAACATAATCAAGTCTTTTGCTAATATAGCTACTGGCTTCTGCAATCCTCCTCTAGTCTGGGTTAGTACTGCTCTCAATTAACCAACAGAAGAATAAACACACAACTCATAAGATGTATCACCCTCAAACCACCCCAGTGCTGGACTATTCATAATACTGTCTTTCGCCTTTTCAAACTGTCCCTTGCCTCTTCAGTCCACTGCCCTCTGTCTGTGTTCTTCATGTCATGTGTTAGGAGGTCTCTAAATGTTCCTTCCATGTTTGCAAAACTTGAAATACATGCTCTACAATATGAACAAAGTCCAATGAAAACTTAACAAGTCTTTTTTAGTCTTTGGTAAAGGTGTGTAACAAACTGCCTGCTTTCTGTCACCTGCCAGTCGTCTTCCTTCCTGAGACACAATTTGTCCTAGATATGTCATTTCCTGTTGACGTATAATTAGCTTGTGCTTATTAATTTGTTGATTGTTAACTGTCAAGTAGATCCAATGTGCAGCGTCTTAACTCGTCTTTGTCTTCTGTATATATTATTAGAACCGTGATCAAATGATGTTTAGTATCTGTTCTTAGTGTTAAAATAATTAAAAACTAGTTAATATTTACTGGTTGCTTCTAGTCCTCTTCAGATTTTGTCAGTCGTGATCATGTCATGTCCTTTATGCTAATCCAAACATGAACATAGACATAGATATAACTTGTCATGGATTAAATTCTGTTTAAATTAAATTCTGATTAAATTCTGAACCTGGAAACTTGTCCTGAGGAGTGTGTGAAAGATATGCCGCCTACATTCTTTTACTGCATGATTTAAAATCTTATGTATTGTTTACTTCTGCAAACAAACTCCATACTGTACCATTGTCTACATATTTGCATTCAGCTTCATTTTTTGCAAGATTTAAAACCCAATCATTCATTTTAAAATGCATGCTGTCTATGTGGTCTCTCTGGATAATTTGAACAAAAATAATCTTATACACTAAGTCAGATTGAATCTGATCATCATACATTCCTCCACAGACTCTCTCATCCATACCCGTCTTATACATTGACCACAGTGCCACAAACTTATCTCATACACCTTCAGAGCTGGATTAAACCATACTTTGCAGTGTTACCCACTGTTACAACCAAAGATTGAAACATATTTATGAAGGACACAGGTTTATAGTTAAACTTTGTTTATTTGTCGTTTAGTTTAACTTTTTAAGAATCCAACCCTTCCCGTTCCCAAAGTAGCAAAACAGATAAACCATAGTGAGCCAGCCAAACAGAAAATAAAGACGGGAGTCAGACAGGCCAACCCTTTA
>JALDNG010003401.1:0-36999 GCA_024349245.1 Neodontobutis hainanensis | reverse complement strand
CTCCGGTCTCTAGAGCTTCTAAAGTTTTTAATTCGGGAGAACTCTTAATTTTAATTTTTGATTAATATGTTTATGCTATCTGAAAACCATTGTTTTACTATGGCGTAAAAGCCGAAAAGCCCGGATGTAGCTGCCATTTTATTGCCCTGTCATAATGACAGTACTGGTAAATACAAGACCAATTGGCCGATAACCTCTATGGTCATAATACACTCCACAGAACAGATACATCCTATTCATCAATAGGTAGGAGTGGCTAGATTAAGACAGTTGTTACTGCTTAGACACAAGTCTTTGTAAACCAAGTAACAAGATATACAGTCCATGTGAAATAGAAAAGAATAAACTCACGGTGATCGTGTAACTGGTCAAAAGAGGATTTGCAAATACTAAAGAATGCTATTAGCCGGAGGAGGAGAAGCAAACGATCCTCCATGACATGGATCACAAGAAGCCAGAAAGGTCTTGGCTTTTTAACAGACTCTTGCTGTCTCTTTGTAGATTCATCCAGGTTTTCATCTAAAACATGGAGCAGAGAACACAAATAGACAGTGGGGTATTTTAGTTATATTAACTAATAACAGTTCAGTGGCTGTTGTATGAATTGGTTTAATAAATTCAAACCAATCAAGGTGTGCTTCATTTGTAAAACTGGAGGTGGGGAGACACAGAGAATATTTAGGGAAGAATCAAGATGGAAAAAAGGAAAAGGAAAATGATTGTTATGAAGACTACATTATAGCTTTTTGTATATAAATGATGCCATTTTAACAAACTAATGGGCATATTCTAAAGACTGAGTTATAGTTCAGTTAAACATGTTTAAAAACAGGTCACATTAACTTTTACCCACAAATTAGGCACTGAGTCAAGGGTAATATGCAGATATTACTACATTAAAGAGGATCTGTGTATTATCTATTATGAAGAAGACAAAAAGGATAAACTTACTGCATCTCTTTTATCTGGCCTTGTGTTTAGGCCCTGAACAAACTCATATTTATGTTCCATATCTGTGGCCTCAGCTCACTGACCAGGTACTGGGTCCTAGTGCCTGTCAGACTGGATTCTCATTCTTATCTATTGAGTTAAATGAGTTATTTGGTTTAAGCCAATCTCCTTTTTAACCTATTTAACTTAATTTAAAATAGTTATCCAATGCTACAACTAGCTACAACTAGCCTGAACAGTAAAAACACAGTGTAACATGTGGTCACAAATAAATGTATTTACAATGTTTCTGAGGTCAATCAAACCACAGTTTATAGAAATAAGTGCCTAAATCCCACCTCAATAGGTCTAGTGTTAAGTGGTGTATATATTTTTTTATTAAATGACATTAACATTGAATGTCTAGTATCTTCCTCATTACACATTTGTAATAGTCATCAACCAGAGCCGTATTACATCCCACTGAGTGCTCACATTTCACTGTAAACACACTTGGCCCCACTTCTGGCATGCTCTTGGACAACAAACACTGCAGTCTCTGTGTTCAACTGGTCACTGATTCAGATCCTGCAGCGAGGAACGGAGAAATGGGAGAAAACTGCATTCCTCACAAAAGATTTTCACACCTGGTCAAGCAAAAACTTTTATGTATAAAGGAACTGAGGCCAGAAAATACAAAATATTGACACATATTTCCATAATTAGTGGCCTACATAGATTAAACATTAATTAATTCTCAGTTACAGTCTCTTTTGTATTTCCCATCATTATATTAATTAAGTTTTTATTTAACCTGTGCTGAAAAGAAAGTACAGACATCTCTCAAACAGACTGAGTGAAGTGTGGCTTCAGCCAGGAATGTGTCGTGTTTAGGCCTCAGTACACAATCTGCTGCCTCAACTCAAAGGCCACACTGGGTCCTAGTGCCTCTGACTCCCCATATTTTTCTTTTGATTTACTTTCACTAAAACTGTCATTTGTTGTATGCCATAATTGATATGTAAAGCGTCTTTGCCTCCCAGAAAAGCGTTATATAAAATTGATGTAATAATAATGATAATAATAGTAATTGATACAGCACGGATATGTTGGTAAATACCCCACTATTATCATGCAATTGCCAAGTTGTAAAGTGTGTGGTTGAAAAAATAAATATATTATTGTGGAATAACTTTGAGAGAAAACAACAGATGTCTTTTGGTGATTTATTTAAGGAAAAGAAAAAAGAATTCAGAGACATCTTTTGCAAAAGGAGGAATGGAAAATACAACTCTGTCTGTGTACAGAGTTGCATGAACAGTCCCAATGTTAACTAGGCGGGCTTAGAATTTATACTGAAATCACAGCAGATAAGAAAAATGAAACACTGGCTCTCAGGAGTGAGCCATCTAACATGAAAGACAATTTTATCAGTTTGAAAACAGTACAGATGGTGCGCACATCATTATGCTGCGGTCAAGGACAGCACAGAGCATGTGAAAGAGGAAAATATGATTTTCCAATTACAATTCCCTCCTTTTGATCAAACACAATTGATCAACCAAAATCAATCAAAACTCAATTAGGATACAAAACATAAATCAAATTAACCTAAGCTTTGTGAGTTGTACTACAGTTGTGGTGCCGAAAAACCCAGCCGAGGGCTGACTAAATCAAGTAGAAACATTTCATACTATCAGTAGCTGACCTAACGCTGGGAAAAGAACACCACAGCCCCTCCCTCACAGGCGGCGTAACTCACTAGGGTTAAGGCTGATTTATGCTTCTGCCGGGTGTACGCCGTGAGTGTACGCCGTAGGCTACGCACGAGGTGATGCCGTCGTGAGCATTTATACCTCTGCGTATGTCTGTTTTGCTCTGCAGTACACCGCCAAAGCGCTAGTTGACGCGAGCGGGTTCCACTGTGTTTGAAACGACATTTCAGTCACCCCACGGAATTGTTTTTTTAATATATTTTTTCACCCCACGGAATTGTGCCAAGGCAAAACAACATTGTGTGTCGTGGTCAACCTGGTGTGTAACTTGTATTGGTGTAAAATATAATGCACCAATAAATGACATGAGGGATATTTTTTTAAGTTTGTACTATACATACAAATGGTCGAACTATGTATAAGATAATGCACCATGTAAAGGTGCAATGGTCTATAATTGTTTACATTAAATAGATGCAAAAGAGCAAACTATACAAATAAATTAACTTTAAGATCTTAATGTACTGTAACCTTAACCATAAAATATACATACAGCAGGAACAAACATAATTGGTTCAAACTATATACACAAATTGTTTGATGCAAAAGATAGTAAAAAAAAAGGTGCAATGGTCTTAAATTGTAAATTAAAAACAGATGCAAAAGAGCAAACACAGACACATGTGCAACTATTAGTTAATGTTTATTTACAATAACCTTCACACATTTTTGAAACAGCAGTATTTTTTTAATAAAAGTGTAAACCATATACAAATATGGGCATGACAGTGACACAGTATACCTGAGCCCCTCGACCCTCTCTTCATACACTTTCCCTCTAAAGACATTCAGATCTTGTCTGTAAAAAGTTGCTATTAATGTGCAATGATCTACAATTATTATCAAAAATAGATGTAAAGAGAAACTTCACAAATGATTCAAACTACAGTATAACCTGCATGAATTGGTGTGAACAGACAATAAATAAAAAAGCTGAAGTGCAAACTATATACACAAAAATAACTAAAAAATCTAAAGTGCAAACTGCAGATACAGTGCATTTCCATATGCATTGCCTGCACTCTGTGGTCCTCAGCAGATCTGCAACAGTTTGTCCAAACCTGTTGCTCTCATCATTGCCTTGACACAGTCTCTGTTGAGCTCCACCCGCCGTTCCTCCAACCGAGCAACCTGCACTTGGACCCAGTCATCTTTTTCTTTTCTCTTTCTTTTTTGTGCCATACTTGGACTGTGGGACAGAAGAGATGGCTGCGGGGACAGAAGAGATGGCTGCGGGGACAGAAGAGATGGCTGCGGGGACAGAAGAGAAGGCTGGTGATGGGGGCTCTACTCTACCACTTGGTAATCGGTCATCATCGCTGATGGCTGGAGGTCTCACATCCGATAAACCAGTGGAGTTTGAGCTGGTATCAGTCCCATCCTGTGAATATGAAAAAAATAGCAAATAGTATAAGTTATACATAAAAGATGATGCATTCATTGTTAATTCATAGATCGATAGAGCTATAATAACTGCATATTCATACATTGCAAATGCTAAATTGTTGCATTTGTATTTTCTGCAAGCCAAATAAAATTACAATCTATTATATTACATAAATACAACCCATTACATATAATTACAACCTATTACACATGCTTTTGGACTCACAGTTGTATTATTTTTGCAAAAATACCCATGTGGTAGCATTGCTAGTTAAGTTAGCTAACGAAACACAATAGAGGTTCATAAAAGGACGTGCATTATTTACCTTATCGTCAAAGTTTGACTCCGTAAGCCGATGTTTGACATGAGGTGCAGCCAAGATAGGAATATATAAAACGCTGGGATTGTTTTCCTCCTGGATCCCCGCTCCATTCTAAAGATAATCCTTTTATATACATATTTTTGTGTTCAGGTCATGAATGTGCACAAATGCCTTTTTTGGGTCCAACTTCATCCGAGAAGGCGTTTGAGAGTTAATGGATAATTTATTTTAACAAAAATGGCCACCTCGTTTGAGCTTGCCACACCCACACCTAATATAAAAAATTAAAATAAATTGATAATTTTTGTCGGCACTGAGTGTCTAGATAATACTCACCAAATTTGGGTGCTTTTAGAGAAAAACACGATGAGTTGAATCTTTTTGCGTTAGGGGGCGATTTAGGTGGTTGTGCCTTTCACCCCACATGGCGGACTTCCTGTTGGGTTTAGGGTTTGGCTGTCATCGACTTTTCTGTTTGTCCTGAAGTTTACTATGGATGTACCAAGTTTCATTTTTCTCGATGAAAAAAGTTACTTTCTTTTCCATAGGCGCAATGTATTTTGACTTTTTAGGGTCGCCACTGAGTAATTTTTTCATATTTTTCTTGCAGACTTCATTTAAATAAACTTTTTCCGGTCTTGAATTTTGGGCAAAGTTTCCTGAGGTTCTCTGTTTTTTTGAAAAGAGAGGTGTATTTTAAGGCAATTCACATCTTCAATTCAAAATGGCTGCCTTCTCTTGTGTGATAGGGTGTGGTCACAATTGGCTTTTATGTTCATAAGCCCATGGTGGATGTGTGTACCAAGTTTCATTTGCCTCGACAAACTAAAATTTTCCCATCCCATTGACCTTTTCCACATATTTGGGGCGTTGCTATGGCAACACAGTTATAGCTAGGGGGTGGTTGTCATTGGCTTTTATGTTCGTCATGACATAACAGATGTGTGTACCAAATTTCATGTCTCTATGACAAACTAAATTCTTGGCTCCCATTATAAGTTTGTAGGGGGCGCTGGAGGGCCATTTCTAAAGATAACTTTTTTAATTACATATTTTTTGTGTTCAGGTCATGAATGTGCACAAACGCCTTTTGCGTCAACTCGATCCGAGAAACCGTTTGAGAGTTAATGGATATTTTATTACCACAAAAATGGCCACCTCGTTACGGGCTTGCCACACCCACACCTAATTAAAGAACCCAAAAAGATATATACATATATATTTGTCAGTATAAAACTGGTTATCAGTGATGTGAGGAACTGTGGGACAGATGAGTGTGTCACATGTTATAGTTACGCTGTTGAATTTGCTGAAAACGGTCAGCTCTATTTCTTCAGGTGGTACAGAGTCTTTCATAAACTTGATTGTAGGTGGGACCAGCTCGGCACTGGTCTCAACGCGTTGAACTGCGTTTACCAGAGCAGTTTCAGCGGAGGAGGTGAGCGAAAATCTCAACCCCAGTCTTCCCACGTAGTCAACGGTGGAGGTAGAGCTAAGGTCTCACCTCAGATCTCCCACGTAGGAGCTTGTTCTCGGGACAAGCCTCTTACTTTGTGATCATTCACTGGGTCCACTCTTTGACAGTGGGGGAGCAGTTGACGAGCTGGTCAGGTGGAGGAATCTTCTTGCAGTGTTGTGCATGGATCCAAGGGGCTCTTTCTGCGACCTTCACAGCCGTGTGGGTCGTGAGCAGGATCTGATAGGGCCCACACCAGGGTTTGTCTCTCCAGCTGCGCTCCTCAGGTTTCTCACCAGGATGTAGTCGCCAGGCTGGAGTTTGTGAAACTGGTGGGTGGCCGGTTTGGGCAGGGAATCAAGCACCTGAGATCTAATATTAGAGAGAATATTAGAGAGTGAAATACAATAGGATATCATTGGGTCTGGCAGAGTACTATCGGCCAGTGCTGCAGGTTTAGATGGGGGTCCAAACCCAATTCCAGGAGGTAGTCCAAACACTATCTCAAAGGGAGAAAGGTTATTTCGCGTTTTACCTGTTGATTCAGATATTTTTGCCAATTTGCGTTTCAGAGTGCCATTTTCTCTTTCTACAGCTCCTCCAGAAGCTGGATGGTAGGAGCAATGAGTTTTCAGGTCAAATTTAAGGTGTTCACTCAGTGTTTTCAAAATGTCATTTACAAAATGAGTACCGTTATCACTCGTAATTAGATTCGGAAGTCCCCAGCGAGGAATTATTTCGCTTAAGAGGATTTTTGCTACTGCGTCAGCAGTGCAGTGTTTTGTTGGGAATGCTTCTACCCACTTTGAAAACATGTCAGCTATTACAAGACAGTATTTCTTACCTTCGCAGGGTGTTAACTCAATGAAGTCCATTTAAATGTGGCCATAAGGCCTGGAGGTGGGTTTGTGACCTCCAACATCTGTTTTGTTGTAGGAGTTACCTTTAGAATTGCTGGTTAAGCAGATGAAGAATTTTGAGCAAAAATCTTCAGCAAATTTGTTAAACCCCACAGTAAACCAATGTCTTTGAAGGTCTTTTCTCATTCCCTCCTTTGATACATGGTCAACGCCATGTAACAATTTTGCAAAAGGCAGGAAGAGGGCTTGAGGAAGACATGGATTGCCATTAGGGCCCATCCAAACACCATTTGTGTTTGTACAGTTTTTCTTTTTCCAAACAGCTTTGTCTGCTGGAGTGGAGATGCGGGCCAAATCAGAGAGTGAAACAATGTCAGAGTGAGTGCAAGTTTGATCCGTTGTCTGGGAGAGTAATGTAACAACATAGGGTGTGAGTGACGCTGCTTTTGCAGCTGCGTCTGCTCGTGCATTACCTAGAGAGACTGTGTCTTTGGCAGAGGTATGTGCAGAACACTTGCATACTGCCACGGCGGATGGGAGTAGCACTGCATCTAAAAGATCAGAAATCAAATCTTTGTGTGAAATGGGTTTGCCATCAGATTTGAGGAATTTTCTGTGGCGCCAAAGTGCTGCGTGGTTGTGTAGAACACCAAATGCATATTGACTGTCTGTGTAAATGTTAACTGTTTTACCAGATGCCAATTGACAGGCTTTGGTCAGGGCAATTAGTTCTGCTGCTTGTGCTGATAACCGAGGACTGAGAGGAGATGACGTCACTGTTGCATGATCATCCACAACTGCATATCCAACGTGTGCAGTACCGGTGGTTGGGTCCTTGGAAGCTGAACCATCTACATAAAAATGAGTTCAGGATTAGAAAGAGGAGTGTCAGTCAAATCAAGTCTTGGCAGACAGATAAGGTCAAGTTCAGAAAGACAACAGTGAGGTTCTCCCTCCTCTGGGAGAGGCAGGAGTGTAGCAGGGTTGAGAGTGTTACAACGTTTAACCTCAACATTCGGTAGGTTCAGAAGGGTGGTGTTGTAACGTAGCTGACGAGCAGGGGTCAAGTGAGCTGTCTTTTGTTCAGTCAGAATGTTGGAGACAGCATGTGGAGCAAGAGATGACTGTAGCCTACATAGGGACGAGAGGCAATTATTGCTGCTTCACAGGCTGCTAAAGCACGGAGACATGATGGGTGGCCTCTAGCAACTGGATCAAGGTGTGTCGAGAAGTAACCCACAGGCTTCAGCAGCTGTCCCTGTTTTTGGGCGAGAACAGAATTCATACAACCATCACGTTCATCAACAAATTGGAAGAAAGGCTTGTCAGGGTTTGGCAATGCCAATGCAGGGGCTGTCTGTAGTAGCAGTTTCAAATGAGTAAATGCAGAGTCAGCCTCAGATGTCCATGTGAGTTTGGAGTGAAGTGTCATGTCTTTTTTCAGAGTAAGATCACGTAGTGGGCGTTCTACAGTAGAGTAATTTGGAATAAAAGTTCTGCAGTAGGAGCACATGCCAAGGAAAGACAGCATTTGTTTCTTAGTCAATGGTTTTGGGAAGTTGGCAATGGGTATCACCCTGTCTGTAGTAATGCTTTTTTGTGAGTGAGTGATGACATGACCAAGAAACTGAACTTTCTGTTTTACAAACTGAATTTTAGAAAGTGAAACCTTGTGGCCCTGCTCAGCTAGGTGATTTAATAGAAGCAGTGTGTCAGTCTCACACTGCTCCTTCGTGTCTGAACAGAGCATGATATCATCAACGTACTGCAAAATGGCAGTGTTGAAGTGTCAAATGAAAGAGACTGTCACGTAATGCCTGACCGTAAACGCTAGGAGCGCAATTTAGGCCTTGTGGCATTCGAGACCAGGAATAGAGTTTTCCTGCAAATTCAAAGGCAAACCAAAACTGGGAGTCTGGATGGACAGGTACAGAGAAAAAAGCATTTGAAATGTCAACCACAGAGAACCATTTTGAAGTTGTTGGAATTTGTGACATGATGGTGTATGGATTGGGACAGATTGGTGCTGGAGAGTGAATAGCTTTGTTCACAGCACGCAGGTCTTGGACAAAACGCCACTCAGTGGGCATTTCCTGTGGTCTGATCTTTTTTACAGGGAAAATTGGAGTACGGCAGGGAGAGTCAGAGCACTCAACAATTACACCTGCTTTCAGCAGAGAGTCAAAGACTGGTTTTATCCCCTGTTCAGCTTCAGGCTTCAGAGGATATTGACGTGCTTTTGGTCTGTATTCGGACTTTGGAGTTAGTTGGAGAGGTTTACAGTTTTTAATTAAACCTACATCATATTTGTGTTTGGCCCACAATGAGTCTGGTAACTGTGTTAACAGTGGAGACACATCACTGGGTGTGAGAGGCTGAGCATCGACTTTTGCGAGTGTGTGACAGGAAGATGGGGTGGAGTCATTTTGAGGAAGAAGGTAGCAGGAGCGGTTACAATTGACTCCTGCAGTGAATGGCACATAGCATGTGTCAAGCTCGTGAGAGTGGTAAATGTCTGGATTATCTGGGTCTTGTTTCCAATCTGTAGCTTTTAAACATTTTGTCATAAAAAGACCAACATCACGCCATTGTTTGTTATGTGGTTTGGCTATTGAGACATGCGGGGCTGAGTTTTGGATTTTGAAGAACTTTGACAGTTTGTGAGGTAATGGAACATTATAAGCGCAAAAATCTTGGTTAAAGTACAGTCCATTCAGAATGAGTCGGTCAGTAGTTTGTCGGTACCAGCTTTCTTCATACTGTTCATCTGGACCCATGGAGACATGCGCTGTAACATGTAGTGCATTTGCCTTCATGAATTCAGAGAATGAGCTCATGTATTGTTTAGCGTTGTGTAACAAATTTGGAGTCAGCAGATGGTCCAATTTCCACTGATACACATACAATGGAGTGATCACTTCACATTTTATAAAGCAATATTCAGATTTGGTTTGTTACGACGCAGGTGAAGTGAGGGTGTCAGAGGCGTGAACAAGCAAGCCATGACGCAGGTGGAGTCGGCGCACACCGCCCATAGCTTTTTAAGATATGCGTCGGAGGAAAGGTCAGTGTCTGATGGGGTTAGACACCGGGTCTGAAAGGTAAAGAATAAGTTTGTAGATTGCCGAGTCCGCTGCTTGAAGGGCAACGAGGTCGGAACCAGCGAAAGAAAGAGTAGAAGTAGATGGGTCTGCAGGGGCCGGAACCGAGGCATCGGTTGCGGTTGCCTTAGATCGGGTAACCAGACAGACAGAATGGGTGGGTTGGGTGGGAAGGGGTCGATCGTACGAGGTTTCTGGCTGGAATTGCCAGAGCGTACCGTCTAGAGCCCCTTGTTTTGGCATAAGGTCTGCATGATCGTTCAGGTCTTTGTCTGAATCAGGATCAATGGAGAGCAGGGAGCCTGTCTGTACAACCATTACCTCAGCATCAGCCAGATCGACCCTGCAGATAGTGTCGGTATCGACCACAAGTGAGGGGTATATGGCGATTGCTCTGGAAGGTTTCGTGTAGACAACTCCGGTCTCCTGTTGTTCAGTCGCGAGTGAGTGTGGCATACGTCCTATGACTGGGATTCTGAGTTCACAGTCATGGAACCTAGTGTCAATCAGCCAACCTAAAGGTGTGGCCTTCGGACGAGAATGCTATTGGCAGTAGGATTCTGCACTAGCACGTCGTTGATCGAGTCGAGCTCGACCAGGGGTGTTGCCTGGACAGACAAGCCTAACTCAACGAACAGAGGCGACGGTTGGAAGAACGCTTGTGAAGAGTTGACTTGTTGTCCTGGAAACGCTTTCATACGTATGTCCATGATGTTATGCGGCGGTATCGTGAGATGGCAGTCGTTACTTACCTGACACACGTCGGGGATTGTTTGACCCGATCTCAAGTTTCCTTTGGTCAGTGAAGGTGATTCTTTACGTACTCCAGTCAGTGACCAGAGAACGTTGTTAATGGTGTCGACTTGTGCGTCGAGTCTGACTAGCATGTCAGCCCCAATGTACACTGAATGTGAGAGATTAGGGATGACAGCAAACGTGTGGGTCAGTTCTCTTTTGTTCCATCGTACGATGGCAAAGCATAGACCGATGGTGGTTAACGCATGAGTCGGTGTGGGGTTAGCAGGGAACCGAGTGCGCTTCTTTACGAAGGTCAGACGCGGGTTTTTACACGTTAGAGTGTTAAACAGCTCCTGGCTGATGGCAGATTTGTCAGCCCATAAGGCCATCACGACATTGTCAACTGGAGTTGCTTCCAGTGAGATGCCATTGACGATCTGGGGTGTCATCGCTAATGGGTCCTTCAGCGTGCATAGGAAGTTGTCACGCAATGTAAAGGGGTTTGGTTCGCACCGAGGTTGCATGGTCGTTGTACCAGCGGTGTCGGTGGCTACCCTGTCGATTGGTGATTCCCTGTCAATCGCATAGCACTGAGATTCATTCAGTAAGATTGGAAGTGGTTCTCGCACTTGGGCCCAAATCTTCAGCTGCTTGAAGTCGATCAGTGGTTCAAAGCGATTGAGGACGTCTTTTCCAATCAGAAGTGGGACGTTGTCAAGGTGGGACACGTACACTGGGTGTATCAGTGTCATTGGTCCAATGGTCAGTTGTACTAAGGCTACCTCGTTAATGATCGTCAGATCATCAGAGTAAGGCCTTATTTCTCGGATGCACGGGTGAGACTTCAAGTCCCTGTGGGATCTTCTCGCTATAGCCTGGAGTGATCTGAACAGGTTGCCTGAAATTAGGCTGATGTCAGCGGCTGTGTCGAGAAGTGCTTCGTCGTCAAGTGGTCTTCTAACAAGACAGAGAGATAAAGCTTTGAGCTACTCCCTTTTCAGTTAGGTGACCCAGAAATTGGTGAAAGGGTGTTTCACATTCGATAGTCGTGGCGTGGTCATGGCACAGCCCGACGCTTGGGTTCACTTGGACGGCGTTAGACGGACTGAGGTATTTGTGATCTGAATCACTTCCTCCGTGTTGTCCATGCTAGGGTCCTGGACAATGTCATTGAGTGGCTCTGGATCGCAAGAGCCTAAGTACAGGTCTGGGAGACGTTCATTCCCTTCAGTAGACTCTGTATTTTCGTTGCGTGTTAAGTCGGCTTTGATTGGTTGAGACTGTTTCTGAATCGGGGCCTTAGAGGCCTCCACCGTATACAGCTCAGCCTTGTCCTTGGACTTTTCACGCATTTGTTTGAGTATGCGTTCTATGGCCCGAGCCTCCTCTGTAGTCAGACTCCTTTCGCTAGTGGGGTTTCCCACGCGATCAGTCTGAGTTTCAGGGGCTCGGTCCCTCGCATGATTTCGTCGTTTGACAGGTGAGCTACCTGATGATCGTTGGTCTTGGGACCGACGATAATGGTTCCTCCTGTCGTCGCGGTTTTGATAGGACCCCCCTTGGTTACGGTTTGGATTGGTTCGAAATTTATTTTTGAACCGAGGTTTCCATTGAGGGCCCTGGTCTTTGAACTTACGTTCAGGCCAGGTCGGGTGTTGACCTGGCTCTCCTTTGTGTGGTCGAGGTCCCTCTTTCCTGTCTGGAAAGCGGAGGCTCCTGGGCCACTTGGATTGGAGGTTGGCGCTCCTTCGGCGCTAGACTCCGATCTCGATGACGAGTGTCTGGCTTTTGACGTTTAGTCTGCCTCAGCATCTGTTTAGTAAATGCCCGCATTGCCAGCTCGCGGTTGGCGGCTGGTCTGCGTTTGTGGCATGCAGAAACGCCAAGATGATGGCTGGTAGTTGGATGGAGGTTTTGCACAAAGAGGGCTTTGAAGTTTTTATCCTCCTCCATGTTTGGTTCATTGAGTGGACCGAAATAAGCTTTGCGTGGCCGATGATAGTATAGCTGTGGGGACTCTGGCCGTGCCTGTTTGATCATTAGGGCGGCAGTCAGACCCACATTTACCGTAACGCCTGAGAATTCCACCATGAGAGACTGACTAAGGAGATCAAAGTCAGCTTGGACCTCAGGAGGTTGACGTTCGATGAAGCTACTAACATCTCTGCTTGATGTTAGTTTTATCAGAAAGATTTTGTCCACGACAGTAACATTGGGTATTCTTTGTAGGTAGAATTCAATGTCGCGAAGATAAGCACTCACGTCATGAGACGCTCCTTGATGGGGCTCAAAGCGAGTGATATGACGCGCAATTTTGTCAAAGTCTCTGTTAGTGGGACCATAGTCCAGATGTCTCTGTTTCAAAGCTGGTTGTGGGACAAAGTCCGATTGCCTACCTGTTGGTAGTGCGAAGTAATCCGAATGCCTACCTGTGGAAGCTCGCGGAAAGACGGCCGGGCTCTCGGCTCCGGTTGGTCCTCTTTCCGTTGCGTCCAAGCGAGGCGGTAGGGGTCGAGAAATCGGATTAGTTAGTGAGGTAGCTCCCTCCTGGGAGTTTTCCTTTGGTTTAACAGGTTGGTATGCCGGTGTAACCAGCATTTGGTTCGGAGTGCTGTTAAACTCCGTTTTGTTACCTGGTTGTATCTGGGCGGCTTCTGTTAAGCGCGCCTGAAGTTGTTTGATAAGCTGGTGGTCGAAGTCGCTTTGTTGAGTAAGGGCTTTGACCTGTGCTCTCAGGGACTCTTTCCACTCAGCTTCCTGTGACAGCATATTTGCGGACAGCTGTGCATTTTCGCCTGCTTTGATGAGTTCCTTCATCATAGCATTGTACTCGTGCGTTGAATGCTGAGCTCGCGTTCTGCTACGTTGCGAGCAGATGATTTTGTGTCGCTCAGCTCGTTCTTTAGGTCACTGAGGGTCCCCTCAGTGATCTGGAGTTTTGTGTAACTCCTCAAATTCCAGGTCCTCCCTTTGGAGAGTTTGGACTAGAGTCTGTAGCTCTTATGTTTGTTTTTCAGAATTCTCCAGGGCTCCTTGGGTCAGTTGGAGTTCCTGATTAAATGTCTTGATATCGCGTTGGAAGCGGGCGAGGTCCTGTTTCTGGACCTGGATCTTCTCGTGGCTGCGTGCCAGGAGATCCTCGGCTTGTTTCTGCTGCGCGCATAACAATAGCCATTTGACCTAACAGCTTAGTTAGATCCTTGTCTTTTGGCTTAGAGGTTAGCGCAATGCTAATCAAGGAGCTAAGAACTGAATCTAGCTCGTTGGGAGGTGTGGTCTGAATCTCAACATATTGGGGTAGCACCTGTTCTGTTAAATCATTTAGAGCTGAGTCTAAGTGATCCAGAAGCTTGATGGGACTACCAGAACCTGTAGACTGTGAGTCAGACTTGTTGAGAAATGGGGTTTCTCTGAGAAAGTGAGTTATTGTTAGATTACGTTTTAACTGCAAGGAGAGAGTTACTACTTGTGGAGTGTTACGAAGAATGCGTAAAACTCAAGCAGACTGTAAAAGGATTTTTGAAAATCTGAGTAAAAGTGTAAATAATAAAAAAAAATAATGAAGGAATAAAAATTAAAGTTAACATTTTATTTTATTTAAAATAAAATAAAATTACAATTAAATTAAAATAAAAGGGGTATTACGTCAAATAAAACAGATTGAAAGTAATAAAAGAAGGAATTGTTGAAGTGGAAGTTAGTATAAAGTCTATTTGTGAGTGAAATGACCTTATGTGAGTATTAGCAGTGACTATTTAGCAATAGCCTAGTGGTGTGAATGTTAATGAGGGTTGACAGTGCTGGGATGCTGCTTTGCTAATTTGTAAAATTAACAGTGCAGAATCAGTGGGTTTATTCTAACAATTCATGCAGGTAATCAGCTTTTAAATTACAGCTATGACAAAATTCGTGCAGGGTTACGTCTGTTCAGGCGTAACAGCAGGGTTGTCGTAGTGTTAGTAAGCTGTTAGCGTTAGCATTCCAATGTGACAGATCCTGGGTAGATAGGAAAGTCACAAAAGCAGTCTTAAATTGTTAATCAAGACAAATTAATCAATCAAATTAAATGCAGGGTTAGCATCAAAGATTTTCCAAAAGCAGATGCGATGTTCATTAAAATGTCACAATTGTTAGTTAACTCCTATTGTGCATTCAAGGTTGTTAAACACAGGCAGTTATTTTCAAAAGCAGTATTGCATTGCAGATTTGTGTATTTAACAAGACAAATGTATTAACAGAAGTGAAACAGCTTGATAGCCGTTCAGCAGATGTTAATAAAGCAGAGTAATTCACTTTTTATGTTAAGTCAATCAGGCATTTCAGTGTCAATGAAAGCTTAAATTACTCAGGTGTCAAGTTCTTAAACTTGAATTAGTCACTATTGAGGAAAAAGGTGTAATTCCGTTGAGTGACCACCAGAGAGAGACGTAGAGCTCCTCTCAGATTTCGCACTTCTCTTCCACTAGGGGGCGATAAAGACTCTCGTGAGTCAGTGGTTTTACCACTTCTTTCCGCTAGGGGGCGATAAAGACTCTCGTGAGTCAGTGGTTTTACCACTTCTTTCCGCTAGGGGGCGATAGAGATTCTCGTGAGTCTCTGGCTTCGGAGTGAAGTCTCCGGCACGCCTTTGAGGGTGCCGGGCAAAGTTTGTTTTTAGCTCCAGTCAGAGACTGACTTGGGACGCGTCTACAACTTGTTAAACCGCGGTTTAAACACAGCAGCGCTTTATACAAGACCACGTTTTAAACACAAGCACATTTACCACAGCAGGCTCAAACCACGTTTTTAGACAAAACGCACGGCAGCCCACGTGGCTTTTAGGGGGAGGGTTTTCACAGTTAGCTAGGCTGTGAAGGCCTCCAGCAAAATAAACCCAGGCTCATAAGCCTTAGGCAAGACAAGTTTTCTTATAAATTCGATTAACGGCAATTTTTCCAACTTGTGAGAGACACTTTTAACTTAACTCTGGCGTAGCACAGCAATTAGCTTTTTGTCTCGGGCCCATATAAGTTACACACTTTGGCTCGTGTGTTTAACATGCATGCAATTTGCAGAGTCTCTAAGCTTTGTAACAGACTCTAAGCAACTTTTAACAAGTACTTGATTAATGCTCTGGCCATAAATGTGTACTAATTGTAATTCAAAACAATATCAGTCCAGCTGGTACGATTTGAATTAGCAATTTCGACAGCGCTTCACACTTAAACAAACAAAAGCACAACTCTCACACACGCCGCGTTAAACGCATTGCTAAGCAACAGCACAACAAAGGCACAGCTTTCAATGGACAGCAATTTTGTAAAGACTTTGGATATTGAGTGATTCTAATGTTTAATCAAGAAAATTCTTCCGAGGCTCACGCGGGGCGTCAAAAAAATAATACTGTAGTGAATATGGTCGTATTAATAATTAATGTGAATATTAATTATGAAAATTAATAATTAATATTTGGCTTATCAAAATATTAATTTCTTTCGGGGCACCACTCTAGTTTTGAACAGATCCAGAGAAACTGTTTAGCCTAGTCTCATTAATCTAAAGGTAGTAAATTCTTCTCGTTTTCGAAAGTTCTCAATTAAACAATGAAACATTAAATGTCTTTATGGGGTTTTATTAAAGATTATAAAGTTAAACAGTGAATAATGACAGGGGAAATGACACAAAGGAATAGTTATTGACACATAAATGGGTAAATCAAAGAACGATAAACTTGCTTTCAGAGGATTTTGTGAAACAAAAGGAATTATTGATTATTGATTCTATTATTAACTGAGGGGATTTTACGGAGCGTTTAGGGGTTTGATGACAGTTTCTGAGGCCAAGGCTGTTGTTTTAGACAGTTTAGACGCCAAACTTGTGTAACGTTTAGACTCACCCTGGGGGTCGGGATTGGTCTCAGATCTTAGCGACGAGAGGTCTAGAGATTGTCCGGAACCCTGTCGCAACCGATGACGTTTGTCGCCTCCAGGATGGCCTGCTGTTTCCACTCTCCAGAGGGGCCGCCGTGGGCCCGGGAGATTCAAAAAGCGTCTCGTTACTGTCACAACTAGCCAAGCCTTTTAGCATCAGCGTCGTACACCGAGTAGAATTGAGTCTTTCAAAGTTATTGCGAAGTCCACTGGAGAAGGTTTAGCGGCTGTGTTGCTGGCTTAAACTTGCTCGAGAAAGCTAGATTTTAGTCAAGCTAACTCTTGAGCAGGCAGGAAATCTTCAAAAATAAAAGCGAGGCAACTTTCTTTGTTAGCAGGCTGGCAGGAAGTAAGCTACTTTGAGCAGCTGTGTGAAGGAAACTTTATTGCGGCAAGCTACACTTGCAGGCTTTAAAGTACAAAGAAAATTTACTCGTTACACGAGGTCCGGAGCTTGTGAGAGTTTCAGGGCCTACGGCCCTGAACGGACAAGAGGTCCAGTGCGAAGTAAAGAGGAGACCAAGCGTAGAGAGAAGCAGAGCGTGTTTTTGGCTGTGCGCCAGTTTTAACACCTCTGGACGGGTGTGTCTTGCTGAGGAAGGCATTGCTTTGGGGAGTTTAAATGTTTAACTGAGTCTTAAACATTCCTTTTGTTTCACCCTATTTTCCATGGTTTTCGTAAAACACACAAAAACATCGTACTAGCAGGATTATGCAAAGAAACATTTGTCAGACTTATTATAAAAACATATATTCATTACATTTTATTAACATAAAACGTAACTCTGTAGAAATGGAATAAGGAATTAGTTGCCTTGTAAAACTCTGCATCCTGAAACAAACAGTATAATTGTTAGTACATTCACAATCTTTCTAAGTAATAAAATAACAAAATGTCCTTTAATGAAATAACACCAAATGTCCTTCTTGAATGCAGAGTCATTTGTCCAGTTAAACCAAAAGGGGGTAGTGTTTGACCATACAAAACTTAGTTTTGGTTGGATCAAACGCATTCCTCCGTCCTTCAGGATAGCTACGAGGTTCTGGGTAAAGCTGAATCAACAATGTTATCTCACAGAATTTATGGCTTTTCGACATGGTACCTAGCGGTCTTTGGTGTTCCATGTGTCACCTTTGACACGGTGCTGGGTAGAACGAAGTTCCAATTCTTATAAAAGCAAAAACAAAGTCATTAATAACGTTTCCTGTCCTTGGCAAAACACGTTTGTGTCCTTTTATCTGAAAGAAAACGGGTTAGCATGTCTTCTCCTCAAGATTTACATCCACGGCCTGTCTCTGGAGGCCGATGGTGAAACAGTTGTTAATCTTGAAGACCCTTAGTGAAACAGTTTGGAGGTCTGTAAGTGATTAAACCAATGTTATAATCCGTGTGGCGTTCTGGAGGCTGATCTGCTACATGAAGAAGACAAAAAAAGGATAAACTTACTGCATCTCTTTTTATCTGGCCTTGTGTTTAGGCCCTGAACAAACTCATATTTATGTTCCATATCTGTGGCCTCAGCTCACTGACCAGGTACTGGGTCCTAGTGCCTGTCAGACTGGATTCTCATTCTTATCTATTGAGTTAAATGAGTTATTTGGTTTAAGCCAATCTCCTTTTTAACCTATCTAACTTAATTTAAAATAGTTATCCAATGCTACAACTAGCTACAACTAGCCTGAACAGTAAAAACACAGTGTAACATGTGGTCACAAATAAATGTATTTACAATGTTTCTGAGGTCAATCAAACCACAGTTTATAGAAATAAGTGCCTAAATCCCACCTCAATAGGTCTAGTGTTAAGTGGTGTATATATTTTTTATTAAATGACATTAACATTGAATGTCTAGTATCTTCCTCATTACACATTTGTAATAGTCATCATATAACCAGAGCCGTATTACATCCCACTGAGTGCTCACATTTCACTGTAAACACACTTGGCCCCACTTCTGGCATGCTCTTGGACAACAAACACTGCAGTCTCTGTGTTCAACTGGTCACTGATTCAGATCCTGCAGCGAGGAACGGAGAAATGGGAGAAAACTGCATTCCTCACAAAAGATTTTCACACCTGGTCAAGCAAAAACTTTTATGTATAAAGGAACTGAGGCCAGAAAATACAAAATATTGACACATATTTCCATAATTAGTGGCCTACATAGATTAAACATTAATTAATTCTCAGTTACAGTCTCTTTTGTCTTTCCCATCATTATATTAATTAAGTTTTTATTTAACCTGTGCTGAAAAGAAAGTACAGACATCTCTCAAACAGACTGAGTGAAGTGTGGCTTCAGCCAGGAATGTGTCGTGTTTAGGCCTCAGTACACAATCTGCTGCCTCAACTCAAAGGCCACACTGGGTCCTAGTGCCTCTGACTCCCCATATTTTTCTTTTGATTTACTTTCACTAAAACTGTCATTTGTTGTATGCCATAATTGATATGTAAAGCGTCTTTGCCTCCCAGAAAAGCGTTATATAAAATTGATGTAATAATAATAATAATAATAGTAATTGATACAGCACGGATATGTTGGTAAATACCCCACTATTATCATGCAATTGCCAAGTTGTAAAGTGTGTGGTTGAAAAAATAAATATATTATTGTGGAATAAGTTTGAGAGAAAACAACAGATGTCTTTTGGTGATTTATTTAAGGAAAAAGAAAAAAGAATTCAGAGACATCTTTTGCAAAAGGAGGAATGGAAAATACAACTCTGTCTGTGTACAGAGTTGCATGAACAGTCCCAATGTTAACTAGGCGGGCTTAGAATTTATACTGAAATCACAGCAGATAAGAAAAATGAAACACTGGCTCTCAGGAGTGAGCCATCTAACATGAAAGACAATTTTATCAGTTTGAAAACAGTACAGATGGTGCGCACATCATTATGCTGCGGTCAAGGACAGCACAGAGCATGTGAAAGAGGAAAATATGATTTTCCCATTACAATTCCCTCCTTTTGATCAAACACAATTGATCAACCAAAATCAATCAAAACTCAATTAGGATACAAAACATAAATCAAATTAACCTAAGCTTTGTGAGTTGTACTACAGTTGTGGTGCCGAAAAACCCAGCCGAGGGCTGACTAAATCAAGTAGAAACATTTCATACTATCAGTAGCTGACCTAACGCTGGGAAAAGAACACCACAGCCCCTCCCTCACAGGCGGCGTAACTCACTAGGGTTAAACATAAGCATTAGATGAAAAATATTCACAAAACAAATCAGTTTGTAAAACTTAAAAACCTTCAAATCAAAAGACTTTACCTCAAAGAAAGCATTAGTGAAAAAATTTAAAAACACCACATGTAAGTACACAATTTTAGCCTTAACGTGTCTAAAATAACAAAAATTAAAATTATCAGGTTCAAAAGTTGATTAGCTGTGATTGCTTTGGTGACTATATTTCACAATTACTATTTCAAAAGAAAATTACATGTGGATTACACAGACATAGGAACATACTTAGTCATACTTAGTTTTCTTCAAATAGATGAGCAAATAAAACAGAATTAACAGAGTCACAATCAAGAGCAGAGGTGTCTGGGTTGTGGTCTTTGTCCTGTTGAGGCAATTCAACATAGAGTTTAGCTAGTTGCAGGTTAAAAGAGAAGTCACTAATCTTCGGATGAGCGGAATAATGCAGCAGGAGACAAGGAAAAGAAGGATAATAACCACTAAAAGTATGCCTGCGAGTTTAGTTAACCATGTTTTCCAAACACCGCCCATTTCTAATGTTCAAAGATCTGTTCAATAATAGCAATAATAAAATGATAGTAACAAATAAAATAAAATTAAGCAGTTATCATAACATTAACAGGCATGAGTATGTAATAATTGTTTAATAGATATTCAAAAATTAATCATTAGAGCAATTTTAAATGCAATAAAGAACCCAAAAAGATATATACATATATATTTGTCAGTATAAAACTGGTTATCAGTGATGTGAGGAACTGTGGGACAGATGAGTGTGTCACATGTTATAGTTACGCTGTTGAATTTGCTGAAAACGGTCAGCTCTATTTCTTCAGGTGGTACAGAGTCTTTCATAAACTTGATTGTAGGTGGGACCAGCTCTCGGCACTGGTCTCAACGTTGAACTGCGTTTACCAGAGCAGTTTCAGCGGAGGAGGTGAGCAAAAATCTCACCCCAGTCTTCCCACGTAGTCAACGGTGGAGGTAGAGCTAAGGTCTCACCTCAGATCTCCCACGTAGGAGCTTGTTCTCGGGACAAGCCTCTTACTTTGTGATCATTCACTGGGTCCACTCTTTGACAGTGGGGAGCAGTTGACGAGCTGGTCAGGTGGAGGAATCTTCTTGCAGTGTTGTGCATGGATCCAAGGGGCTCTTTCTGCGACCTTCACAGCCGTGTGGGTCGTGAGCAGGATCTGATAGGGCCCACACCAGGGTTTGTCTCTCCAGCTGCGCTTCCTCAGGTTTCTCACCAGGATGTAGTCGCCAGGCTGGAGTTTGTGAAACTGGTGGGTGGCCGGTTTGGGCAGGGAATCAAGCACCTGAGATCTAATATTAGAGAGAATATTAGAGAGTGAAATACAATAGGATATCATTGGGTCTGGCAGAGTACTATCGGCCAGTGCTGCAGGTTTAGATGGGGTCCAAACCCAATTCCAGGAGGTAGTCCAAACACTATCTCAAAGGGAGAAAGGTTATTTCGCGTTTTACCTGTTGATTCAGATATTTTTGCCAATTTGCGTTTCAGAGTGCCATTTTCTCTTTCTACAGCTCCTCCAGAAGCTGGATGGTAGGAGCAATGAGTTTTCAGGTCAAATTTAAGGTGTTCACTCAGTGTTTTCAAAATGTCATTTACAAAATGAGTACCGTTATCACTCGTAATTAGATTCGGAAGTCCCCAGCGAGGAATTATTTCGCTTAAGATGATTTTTGCTACTGCGTCAGCAGTGCAGTGTTTTGTTGGGAATGCTTCTACCCACTTTGAAAACATGTCAGCTATTACAAGACAGTATTTCTTACCTTCGCAGGGTGTTAACTCAATGAAGTCCATTTAAATGTGGCCAAAAGGCCTGGAGGTGGGTTTGTGACCTCCAACATCTGTTTTGTTGTAGGAGTTACCTTTAGAATTGCTGGTTAAGCAGATGAAGCATTTTGAGCAAAAATCTTCAGCAAATTTGTTAAACCCCACAGTAAACCAATGTCTTTGAAGGTCTTTTCTCATTCCCTCCTTTGATACATGGTCAACGCCATGTAACAATTTTGCAAAAGGCAGGAAGAGGGCTTGAGGAAGACATGGATTGCCATTAGGGCCCATCCAAACACCATTTGTGTTTCTACAGTTTTTCTTTTTCCAAACAGCTTTGTCTGCTGGAGTGGAGATGCGGGCCAAATCAGAGAGTGAAACAATGTCAGAGTGAGTGCAAGTTTGATCCGTTGTCTGGGAGAGTAATGTAACAACATAGGGTGTGAGTGACGCTGCTTTTGCAGCTGCGTCTGCTCGTGCATTACCTAGAGAGACTGTGTCTTTGGCAGAGGTATGTGCAGAACACTTGCATACTGCCACGGCGGATGGGAGTAGCACTGCATCTAAAAGATCAGAAATCAAATCTTTGTGTGAAATGGGTTTGCCATCAGATTTGAGGAATTTTCTGTGGCGCCAAAGTGCTGCGTGGTTGTGTAGAACACCAAATGCATATTGACTGTCTGTGTAAATGTTAACTGTTTTACCAGATGCCAATTGACAGGCTTTGGTCAGGGCAATTAGTTCTGCTGCTTGCGCCCGATAACCGAGGACTGAGAGGAGATGGCGTCACTGTTGCATGATCATCCACAACTGCATATCCAACGTGTGCAGTACCGGTGGTTGGGTCCTTGGAAGCTGAACCATCTACATAAAAATGAGTTCAGGATTAGAAAGAGGAGTGTCAGTCAAATCAAGTCTTGGCAGACAGATAAGGTCAAGTTCAGAAAGACAACAGTGAGGTTCTCCCTCCTCTGGGTGAGGCAGGAGTGTAGCAGGGTTGAGAGTGTTACAACGTTTAACCTCAACATTCGGTAGGTTCAGAAGGGTGGTGTTGTAACGTAGCTGACGAGCAGGGGTCAAGTGAGCTGTCTTTTGTTCAGTCAGAATGTTGGAGACAGCATGTGGAGCAAAAGGGTGAGATGACTGTAGCCTACATAGGGACGAGAGGCAATTATTGCTGCTTCACAGGCTGCTAAAGCACGGAGACATGATGGGTGGCCTCTAGCAACTGGATCAAGGTGTGTCGAGAAGTAACCCACAGGCTTCAGCAGCTGTCCCTGTTTTTGGGCGAGAACAGAATTCATACAACCATCACGTTCATCAACAAATTGGAAGAAAGGCTTGTCAGGGTTTGGCAATGCCAATGCAGGGGCTGTCTGTAGTAGCAGTTTCAAATGAGTAAATGCAGAGTCAGCCTCAGATGTCCATGTGAGTTTGGAGTGAAGTGTCATGTCTTTTTTCAGAGTAAGATCACGTAGTGGGCGTTCTACAGTAGAGTAATTTGGAATAAAAGTTCTGCAGTAGGAGCACATGCCAAGGAAAGACAGCATTTGTTTCTTAGTCAATGGTTTTGGGAAGTTGGCAATGGGTATCACCCTGTCTGTAGTAATGCTTTTTTGTGAGTGAGTGATGACATGACCAAGAAACTGAACTTTCTGTTTTACAAACTGAATTTTAGAAAGTGAAACCTTGTGGCCCTGCTCAGCTAGGTGATTTAATAGAAGCAGTGTGTCAGTCTCACACTGCTCCTTCGTGTCTGAACAGAGCATGATATCAGCGTACTGCAAAATGGCAGAGTGTTGAAGTGTCAAATGAAAGAGACTGTCACGTAATGCCTGACCGTAAACGCTAGGAGCGCAATTTAGGCCTTGTGGCATTCGAGACCAGGAATAGAGTTTTCCTGCAAATTCAAAGGCAAACCAAAACTGGGAGTCTGGATGGACAGGTACAGAGAAAAAAGCATTTGAAATGTCAACCACAGAGAACCATTTTGAAGTTGTTGGAATTTGTGACATGATGGTGTATGGATTGGGACAGATTGGTGCTGGAGAGTGAATAGCTTCGTTCACAGCACGCAGGTCTTGGACAAAACGCCACTCAGTGGGCATTTCCTGTGGTCTGATCTTTTTTACAGGGAAAATTGGAGTACGGCAGGGAGAGTCAGAGCACTCAACAATTACACCTGCTTTCAGCAGAGAGTCAAAGACTGGTTTTATCCCCTGTTCAGCTTCAGGCTTCAGAGGATATTGACGTGCTTTTGGTCTGTATTCGGACTTTGGAGTTAGTTGGAGAGGTTTACAGTTTTTAATTAAACCTACATCATATTTGTGTTTGGCCCACAATGAGTCTGGTAACTGTGTTAACAGTGGAGACACATCACTGGGTGTGAGAGGCTGAGCATCGACTTTTGCGAGTGTGTGACAGGAAGATGGGGTGGAGTCATTTTGAGGAAGAAGGTAGCAGGAGCGGTTACAATTGACTCCTGCAGTGAATGGCACATAGCATGTGTCAAGCTCGTGAGAGTGGTAAATGTCTGGATTATCTGGGTCTTGTTTCCAATCTGTAGCTTTTAAACATTTTGTCATAAAAAGACCAACATCACGCCATTGTTTGTTATGTGGTTTGGCTATTGAGACATGCGGGGCTGAGTTTTGGATTTTGAAGAACTTTGACAGTTTGTGAGGTAATGGAACATTATAAGCGCAAAAATCTTGGTTAAAGTACAGTCCATTCAGAATGAGTCGGTCAGTAGTTTGTCGGTACCAGCTTTCTTCATACTGTTCATCTGGACCCATGGAGACATGCGCTGTAACATGTAGTGCATTTGCCTTCATGAATTCAGAGAATGAGCTCATGTATTGTTTAGCGTTGTGTAACAAATTTGGAGTCAGCAGATGGTCCAATTTCCACTGATACACATACAATGGAGTGATCACTTCACATTTTATAAAGCAATATTCAGATTTGGTTTGTTTTATTTTGATACCATTTTCGTCTGCAGACAAGGTAATTCCTAGTGCGCACATTAGGTCACGACCTATTAGATTCACTGGACACAACTCAGACAACAGAAAGCTGTGTGTAGTGGACACTGATGGATCAGGTAAATGCCAGATTACAGATAGAGGTTTTGTGAATGGTTCTTTAACAATCTGTCCACTCGCACTAATGGAGTGAGTTGTTTTGCCATTTAATGCAGTTTGAATTTGGTCTTTTCTGATCAGAGATTTTGTGGCCCCAGAGTCAACCATAAATGACAGAGTTTTTCCATTGATGTCACATTTTATTACCGGTAATTTTTCACACACCGATGTTGTTAACTTAGCATAGGTTGTCACGGGGAATGAGAAGCAGGACCCAAACGCAGAACTAGTACGGATGTAAATCAGGTTTATTGGTCACAACAACAAAAGGTGGCTCGGAGAACTGTCCGACGTGGAGTGGAGGTGAGTTGATCTGATGTCCGGGAAGGTAGCTTACGGAGAGACGCCAGTGGAGTAAACGAGGAGGCTTGAGAAGAGCAGGTAAAGCTGAATCCGGGCTGGAGCTTGCAGTGGCACCTGAGCACAATACGACAGGTAAGTCACGTCTCAAAGTACAACGAAACATGCAGATACAAAATACAAGGAGCACAACGTCTTCACTAACTAGAGTAGTGTTGACAACGAACTGGCGCTGAGTGAATGAAAGACCGGTTCTTTTAAGCAGAGGTTGATGAGGTGTGAGTGGTTGCAGGTGTGCCGACTGCCCTGCCCAGCTGAGGAGAGAGGAGAACACAGAGGGGAGGGGGAGACACACAGACAGACAAACACAGATCCTGACATAGGTACCTTTAAACATTTCAGCTTTTTTTTCATTTCAAGTTTCTTAATGGTTTCTGTCACTAAAGCAAGCAGTGGATCAGTTGCAAGCGCGTCTTCATTGCTTGTGAGCAGTGCGGTGTTGTGTGCATCATCAGTGACAGGTGTGGTGTCCTTTTCGTGTGTTATACTCATCTCATTTTGCGGCGAAGTCCTCGGTTCCTCATCATCACCAGCCAGTCAGTTGGGGTCACTCAGAGCAGTGTCAGAGCGTTGGTCAGCTCGGTCTCTTCTTTTCTTGGGACAGTTGTCAGCCCAGTGGCCTGGTTCAGCGCAAATGAAACACAGTTGAGACTTTCTGCGTCGCTCAACCTCGTCTCTGTCTGGGCGTCCACGACCTCTTCCTCTTAGTCGTCCTCTGCCTCTGTTGAAATGTGATGGTTGGGCAAAGGTCATCTTTGCAAAAGTGGAGACTAATTTTGCATCCACTTTTTCTTTTTTATTGGCACATCTGATTTCTGCGTCCTGGGCGTAGCGGTGAATTTCTTGGACACGGTTTGTGTCCCATGAGCCCACCATTTTGTCTGTCATAATTTTAACAATGTCTTTTCCAAGGCCGTTTTTAACATCATTTTGAACAGTTCTTCAAATGTACTGGTGTGTTGTTCAGCTGTCCAGGCAGTGGCAGCCTGGCCACTGTGTTGAATGCAATGTTGGCGTGCTCTAGCGGCAAAAGACATGACTGATTCATCTTCTCCACGTCTTAGTGACATCAAAACGTTCATGTCCATGCGGGCTGGGAACTGCTGGGTCAGAGCGGTGACAATGGCGTTCACGTATCTGGCATAGTCAGTGTTGTCGTCCCATTGGATTGTGGGAAGAGAATTCATGCCGTCATGGTCTTCAACCGCTGCTTGAATTTTTGAGTAATCTTCTAAGTTGCAGATTGTTCTCAGAATACCAGGGATCTCTGCACCGGTGGGCCTGTGCACTTGACAGAACAGTTTGAATTTTTGGCCCAATGTGGCGCCTCCTCTGTTAATAGGAGGTATATTGTCTTTCATTAATTGAGTCCATCTTGAGGGGTCTGGTGAGCGATACATAAGCACAGACGCAGGGTGTTCAGCCAGTCGTCTTTGGCGTTGTACTTCGGTTTCATTGTCTGGGGATGGTGGTGGTGGAGCTGGATTTGGAAATTCAATCATAAGAGCTTGAAACACAGCCCCATAAGGTGTCTTGCTTCTCGTGTGAGACGGGGACAGGAAGGAGAAAGATTTGCCTGATGAAAGTTCAGTTGTGAAGGGGTTGTTAGAGTTCTTAGGACTGGTGGCAGAGTCATATGAAGGAGGTTTGGTGACAGGACTTGACAGTCCAGTGTTCATTAGGGTGTTTGTTTCAGCCTGGGTGGTCAGATCTGGGTACAGTTGAGCAGCTGTTGCAGAAGCTGCATGTGTCTGAGCCGCTTGTCTCTGCCTCTGGAGCCCTCCCTTTTCTTCACTGTGGAGATGTGCAGCAGCGAGAGCGGTGGCGTCATCGTCTTCACTCATGAGTGCCGGACCAACAGGCTGGGTCAGACTCGGAAAACAAGAGGACATCGCATTAGTTATGTTATCAGTTGCTTTATAACCTGTGCTTTGAAATGGCCCCTTTACTGTATCTAAGTGTTTTAAATTTCTTTCCCTATTTTCTTTTTCTTTCTGTTTCTTTGCTTCAACTGCTTTTTCCCACATCTCTAAACATTCATAATGTCTTTTAATCTCCTTTATTTGCTTCGGGTTTACTGATTTTTGGGCATAAGTCTCTTTTCTGCATCTTGTATTCTATTGCGTAATGCAGTCAAACTACTTTCACTCATTCGTCCATTAAAACCATACAACTTCCATTCATCCATTTTATCACAACTCCTGGCAGGTTTCTATCATATATATCACATTGAATTCACAGAAGTCCTTTGCAGGACTGTTTTTACTTGTATTGGATCCCATATTTCAGATTAATTAAATACTCGTCAGTATTTAAGGTTCAGACAGATTATAGAGAAACTTTAGAACTACTAAAACCAACACAAACTAACAAAAACAACACAAAACAACAACACAAGACTAACAAAAACTAAAAACAACTAAAAACAACTAAAAACAACTAAAAACAACTAAAAACCCTTTCAGAAATTATTATTACTCATTTTATGGCAATCCTGCTCAGTCAATCCTGACTTATGGTAATAACAATAGACCGTTCAGGTCAGGGCTTCTAGAAAACCCTTTCAGAAATTACTGTCGAATGGCAATTCTGCTCAGTCAATCCAGACTCAAATCAACAATAATAGACCTTCCCAGTCAGGGTTTCTAATACAGATACAAAACCTTTTAAAATTATTATGTGGCAATCCAGCCGTATTAATAATTTTAGGACCATCCGGTCTCGGTTTTCAGATTAGGACAATCCAGTCCAGACATAAAACAAAAGAAAAAACTTTTCACAAAGCCTATTCAGAAATTATTATTACTCATTTTATGGCAATCCTGCTCAGTCAATCCTGACTTATGGTAACAATAATAGACCATTCCTGGTCTAGGCTTTGTTACAGTCAAAAATCACCTTTAGACACTGTTACAAAATGTTTTCTCTTAATTTATAAATTTGTAATAATTTTACCGTTTAGAGGTTATTTGAGTACGTTGGATCGAGAGATGACGATTGGAGGGTCGGCATCGGACAATCCTCCTGTCCAGAAGAAAATTTGGGGAAGAGGAGACCTCTTGGAGCGGTCTGGTTGTTCAAACCCTTGTCCTTCAGCCGGGTCCAGCCGTCAATCTTCGATCCCATTTCTGACACCAAGAATTGTGGTTGAAAAAATAAATATATTATTGTGGAATAAGTTTGAGAGAAAACAACAGATGTCTTTTGGTGATTTATTTAAGGAAAAAGAAAAAGAATTCAGAGACATCTTTTGCAAAAGGAGGAATGGAAAATACAACTCTGTCTGTGTACAGAGTTGCATGAACAGTGTTATGTTAGTGTTAGTGCAATGTTAACTAGGCGGGCTTAGAATTTATACTGAAATCACAGCAGATAAGAAAAATGAAACACTGGCTCTCAGGGAGTGAGCCATCTAACATGAAAGACAATTTTATCAGTTTGAAAACAGTACAGATGGTGCGCACATCATTATGCTGCGGTCAAGGACAGCACAGAGCATGTGAAAGAGGAAAATATGATTTTCCCATTACAAGTGCTTCCCCCATTCCTCCATTTTATTTTTCAATAACTTCAAAACTCAATAAAATAATCCACAGTTGTAAGAATCCTACTTCTCACATACTTCAGGTTTAACAGGGTCCTCGATGCCCACAACAGCGATGAAGGTGAGTTCATTGGCGATCACTGTCCCAGTCCAGCTCTGGTTCACCTGCAAGGAAGTCCTTGTAGGCAAGACAGATGGTCCTCAAGCCATTACTGTGACAATATATTCATCCCATCCTCTGCAGGAGTAGACACCTCCATCTGAGACTCTGACACGAGCTGAATTTTCTTTCATCGTTTCCCTCTGAGAGTCAGAGTCTGAGTTTTGTCTGAACCATTCATAAGTTCCTTTAAAGCCCTGGACTTCACAGCTCAGAGTCACACTGCTCTGTTCTGGGATGGTGTCACTGGAGGTTTTCAGATGGACTCTGCGTGTCTTTGCTGAAAATACAACAGAATTAGAAATGCAAGAAAATGGTTACATTTACTAAGTTTAATGTAGGACATTGTGAAAGAAGTATTATTGTTTGTTTGTTTTTGTGAATAAAAGAACAGCTGAAAAATAATCTATTGGTCCCACATGAGTAAAAAAATAAATAACTGAAATGAACATTTGCCAAAATAATGTCTCTTTGTTAAAGTGGAGAGATCTGTGAACAGTGTGAAAGCAACACTGAGTCTCTGAGATATAAAGACTGTTCAGGACCCTCCAGAGTCACATGATCACCTGTGTTCACAAAACTGAAATAAAGAAGAACCACAAACATTGAATGAATAAACAAAGAAATACACATGTTTACATTAAAGGTGTGTAGTTTAAACCATATTTACATTTATCATGGCAGTAAAGTTCAAAAGTGTTCCTCAAAGCACCAACCCAGTATGACACAGAACTCTGAAGTACAGTTTACTGTAGTGTTGACCATTTCTTTTAACGTCAAAGACACTCATAACACTATAATATAGTCTCTGTGAGTGACTTTAGTCAGACTAAAGACAACTACAGATAGAAATATCAAAAGTAAAAGTTAAACAACTCACTTTGCACTTTCTTCTCTCTGCTCCACAGTGTTGTGAGATCTGGAGCCCTTTCTCCTCTACATCTGTAGTGTCCACTGTCAGACTCAGTAACTCTGGAGATTGTATATTCTCTTGTTGTTTGATGTAGGACTGAACCGGTCCTGCTCCACTGATACGTCCACTCAGTGTTTCCTCTGTCCTCAATCTCACATCTGAGAGTGACACTGTCTCCAGAAAAGATCTCAGATCAGTTTGGTGACACTGTCGGTACTGTATAAAAAAGGAAAAAATACATCATAAAAAGTGTATATTTTTGTAAATATCATAATAATAACTATAGTGAAATAATTTATAATTAAATACATTTGTTACTGTTTTATTTTTTTCCAAATATATTGTTGGAATTCAAAAACAAAAAGTTTGCTCTCTCTCTCTTTAAAAGTTAAAAATATATCAAAAATATAAAATGATATATTCCATGTAATGTAAACTTATTGACTTTAAATGTAACAAATATTTCCAATGTTTGAGCTTTAAACAAACTCCTTCATTTTCTGAACTATGCATTTACTTTTTTAAATAAATATAAATGTAATTCTTTGCAAATAAATTGTTGGAATTCAATACAACACAAACACAAATGGGCTAAAGCACTAAAAGAAAATATATTAAATATAATAATAATAATTATACTTTTAAGCTTTAAACACCTTAATTTGTTCCAAGAACCACTTTGTTACAGTGACTTTTATTTTTATTTCAGATCTAGTTTTAGGAGGGTACCTTTGATGAAGATATGTTTAACTGGTCTGCACTTCCTTTTTCACACTTACCTCACACAGACACTGAACCACAGCTTTCACACTTTGAGACTTTTCTCACAGTCGACCCATCATGCAACACCTGTTTAGAATAAAATAAAAATAGAATACATTTTAAATAATCATTAAACTATATGCATCACATGTAAGTCGGCAGTTAGCAGTAGAAGTGACACCTGTAGCACTAAAATATTGTAAACAACTAAATACAGTCTGATCATTGTGTGGCGCGAGGAGAGAGAGAGAGATGATGATGGTCAAATTAGGAGGGTTGCTTGTGCACACAAGCACGTGCTTGTCTAATGGTAGACCTACAATTTATCCAATAGGCTATACTACGTTACTTGGTCCAACTACGCCACCTCAGGAATTTCACCTGAAGAATCAGATTGCTTATCCCCTTTAAGGCATAGGTTCTCCACGAACATAGGCTACGACAGCCACGTTACATTGAGTCAAGCTTTATTTTTACAATGGCACAATAATAATTAAATTGTTCACTCTACACCAATAAAAACATTTACCACAACCACACACACACACACACACACACACACACACACAAACGCGCACACACAGATAACCACCGTATTTGTTAAAAGTACCCAACAACCCGTCGCCAATACAAAATAGTCCAATAGCAGCGGTTGTTTTGATACAAAAACACAAACAAAAGACGCAAACTGACCACGACCATAAACAATAAGAAAGAGAAGAGGCAAAGCAGCAGAGTCGACACCTAGTGCCGCTGTTCCAGCTGAGCAATTAAATGTATCCGGCCAAACCGCTTCAAGTCATCCAGCCTATAGGAAATATTACGGAGTTATGGTTCAGCCCCAAAACCCATCCAAGCAATCTATCCCCATGTGTATGACCTACCGCTTTGGACGTGCACAATTGCGTAGGCTTTTGTCCAACTCACGGTACCGGCAATTGTAATAGAGAGCGGTCCACTTCACAGGACCGCGGAGGAGCCCCATCAAATTGACGATGAGAGGGGAGACGGAGAGCACAGCCGCACAGCAAAACTACGAAAAGAATCCCAATTAATGTTTTAACCCTCATAACCCACGGCAACAACGCGCGCTTACCGTGTTCAAGGATGGCCAACAGTCAAGCCGCGAGCTGGGAAAAGATACAGCGCAGGGCCTCCAGATACAGCGGCACTACAGAATGTTGTAAATTAGTAACCGAGGCTTGCGTGTTAAACTTACAGATTTAGTATTACTACCTGTGATGACGGATGAAACCAGAAACCAGGTGACCCGGAAATGCGTGAGGTCAAAGGGAGCGCAAGGGGAGACGAGCGCTTTATAGTCTGCCAACCAGCGCTGCGGAGCGGCAGGTAAGAATATTACCCGCCAGCGAAATAAACTACGAGTTAAAACCCCACTATACCCCGTCCTGCTACATTCGTTATATGAACCTGTTGATCTTTACTCCGTTAGATATATTGAGTACTAAGAAAAACATTGAAGATCAGTGTAAGAACTAAAGGAAATAGATGTGTTACTTCTTCTTGACTCTAAAATGACACTGAGACAAAGAAGGAGCAACTATGAACTGTATTGTCGTCTTGAAGCTGAAGGAGAGATAACATCATTCTTGTTCAGAAACGTGTTAGATACTTCTCTTTTGTGGTTATTGTTCTGTAGAGGTTTATAATTGTTTGTGTGTTTGTCAGAACTGAAGCTACAGTACAGCTCACAGAGGAGTGAGATAAAGTGTGTCATTGAACGTCATAGAAATGTGTGGCTTTTGACCTAAAAATGAAACAAGTGCAGTGACACACTTTAAAAACTGAATGTGCTGGGGTTCAAGGAGCAGTGTTGTCGTCCTGGGCCTGATCCTCTCTGTTAGTGTTTATCCATGAGTTAAAGTCAGATCCTGGTTCATTCTGGTTTCTGACTGAACTCTATAGTCTCCAGATCTGTGAACAGTTTGAAGGGAGAAAACACTCACAGCTGAGCAGCTCCAGGAGAATCGCGCTCACGAGATGCTGCGCTCCTGCCAAGGTGGAGCGGAGCTACAGGTGACAGCTGAAGCTAAGGTTAGGAGATGGTGAAACAGTTTATTTTGTTGCTTTAATGGAGGTTTCAAAATTCCCTTTCTTTCATTTCCAGTGCGGACACAAACTCCTGTCCATCAGTTTAATCATCTATAAGTCTAATCAGCACAATCAGCAAATATAATAACTACATAATCATTTAAAACCTATAGTAAATCATCAATTCATTGTAATCCATGTAAAGCTCTGCTGCAGTGCCTTATAGTGTCTTGGTGGGACTCTTGAATATTTGTAGCAGTGGTGGTCAAACCAAGGCCCAAGGACCCAATACTGGCTGTTCAATCTGCCAAGCATTAACTACTAATTTAATAATAATTAAAGACAGCAGATATTATATTGACATTAACAATTAATTGAGTTTTAGAGTTTTTCACTGGAGTCTCCTCAAAGGCCATATGTCTGATATTCCAAGAAACTGAACTCAAAGTCAGCCGCTTCTTTTCTACCGAGCCAAATACAAACCAGCCAAGTTACAGACTTTTATTTATTATTATTCGAACAGATTGTGACGTGAAAAAACAATCTTTGTGTTGAGTTGAGCTAGAGTCTTGCTTAATCTGTGATGTGTGTTAAGGTTTGTTGTTAAATTTGAGGTAGAGTGACTTTAAATGCCCTTCAGTTGGACTCACTGCAGCTTGAATTGTTTGTATTTATTGGTGCAAGCAGATTTATTAAAACAGTGAATAAATGTTGTATATTTTAAAGATCGTCAGCTGCTACACAAAATAATTTTACTGAACAGTAACACCCTACAGCAGGGTGAACAAACTAGAAATAAAACTCAATTAATTGTTAATGTCAATATAATATCTGCTGCAATTGTGCACGTCAAAGCGGTAGGTCATACACATGGGGATAGATTGCTTGGATGGGTTTTGGGGCTGAACCATAACTCCGTAATATTTCCTATAGGCTGGATGACTTGAAGCGGTTTGGCGGATACATTTAATTGCTCAGCTGGAACAGCGGCACTAGGCGTCGACTCTGCTGCTTTGCCTCTTCTCTTTCTTATTGTTTATGGTCGTGGTCAGTTTGCGTCTTTTGTTTGTGTTTTTGTATCAAAACAACCGCTGCTATTGGACTATTTTGTATTGGCGGGTTGTTGGGTACTTTTAACAAATACGGTGGTTATCTGTGTGTGCGTTTGTGTGTGTGTGTGTGTGTGTGTGTGTGTGTGTGTGTGCGCGTGTGTGTGGTTGTGGTAAATGTTTTTATTGGTGTAGAGTGAACAATTTAATTATTATTGTGCCATTGTAAAAATAAAGCTTGACTCAATGTAACGTGGCTGTCGTAGCCTATGTTCGTGGAGAACCTATGCGTGCCTTAAAGGGGGATAAGCAATCTGATTCTTCAGGTGAAATTCCTGAGGTGGCGTAGTTGGACCAAGTAACGTAGTATAGCCTATTGGATAAATTGTAGGTCTACCATTAGACAAGCACGTGCTTGTGTGCACAAGCAACCCTCCTAATTTGACCATCATCATCTCTCTCTCTCCTCGCGCCACACAATGATCAGACTGTATTTAGTTGTTTACAATATTTTAGTGCTACAGGTGTCACTTCTACTGCTAACTGCCGACTTACATGTGATGCATATAGTTTAATGATTATTTAAAATGTATTCTATTTTTATTTTATTCTAAACAGGTGTTGCATGATGGGTCGACTGTGAGAAAAGTCTCAAAGTGTGAAAGCTGTGGTTCAGTGTCTGTGTGAGGTAAGTGTGAAAAAGGAAGTGCAGACCAGTTAAACATATCTTCATCAAAGGTACCCTCCTCTTCCTCTGTGAGTGCTGTAGATGAAGCCTGTAATGAGCTGGAGTTTGTCAGAGGCAGAGTGGCGCTGGATGTGAGGATGGGACCCTCTCTGGTCTGGACTCTGGGGCTCATCTGTGAGTTTACAACACTTTGACTTTAAACAGGTCAACATCTAAACTCTATAGGACAGGGATATGACACCTGGGCCCATTATGACGTCAAGAAATACACTCACTGTGTTTGTGACTTATATTGTTGCCTGTGACAGTGTTTAAAGTAAAAAATGTCACTGGTTGGAATCTCTTTGTTGCACTGGATGGTGTCGTGAGGACTTGTGTAGCACTTATCCACACTTGTCTTTAGTCTGTTCTTAAAACACAGGGCTTAATTTTACATCTTTGACATGAAGACTTGAGAAACTGTCAACACTACAGTCAATTATAATTCAGAGTCCTGGGCCAAACTGTGTTGGTGCTTTGAGGAAATACACTCTCACTCTACACTGCATCTGGTGTTAATAAATGTAATGATGTTGAAACAAACTGCCTTGAACTGTTGCCTTTAATGAAAAACTCTGACATGTTTCTTTTGTGTTTATCATTGTATGTGTATTATTCTAAAGCAGTTTCATTTTGTTAACTTTACTTTTGTTTACACAGGTGACAATGTGACTCTGCGTTGTGTTCAAGATAGTCAAGGAAATTTGTACTTTTACAAAGATGGATCACTTGTGACTGAGGACACACACCTTTGGATACAACGTACTGCCCCAGTCGAACTGATGATCTCTTCAGTGACAACCTCAGATCAGGGTTCTTATTTTTGTTTTTCCTCTTGGGAACAACAGTCCACAAAGAAAGAACTGAAGGTAACAGGTCAGTATTTTAAACACATCAAACCTTTGACATGTTTCTGAGAGGTTTAAAACATTTTAAGAGCAGCTTTTTTCTCCAACAACAAATAAATCTAAAAACTATCACCATTTCCAGTCTGCAGAAGTCTACGTTCATCTTTGTGGTTCACTGACTGTGTTTTTCTAATATTGTTCTCTCCTCAGCAAAGACACGAGTCCATCTGAAAAATCCAGTGACACCATCCCAGAACAGAGCAGTGTGACTCTGAGCTGTGAAGTCCAGGGCTTTAAAGGAACTTATGAATGGACCAGACAAAACTCAGACTCTGACTCTCAGAGAGAGAGAATGAAAGAAAACTCAGCTCTTGTCAGAGTCTCAGATGGAGGTGTCTCCTCCTGCAGAGGATGGGATGAATATATCGACACATCTGAAAGTAACACTGTCACTGTTTTAGAAACTGGTGAGTACAGTTATGTTTTTAAAACTAGATCTGAAATAAAAATAAAAGTCACTGTAACAAAAAGTGGTTCTTGGAACAAATTAAGGTGTTTAAAGCTTAAAAGTATAATTATTATTATTATATTTAATATATTTTCTTTTAGTGCTTTAGCCCATTTGTGTTTGTGTTGTATTGAATTCCAACAATTTATTTGCAAAGAATTACATTTATATTTATTTAAAAAAGTAAATGCATAGTTCAGAAAATGAAAGAGTTTGTTTAAAGCTCAAACATTGGAAATATTTGTTACATTTAAAGTCAATAAGTTTACATTACATGGAATATATCATTTTATATTTTTGATATATTTTTTAACTTTTAAAGAGAGAGAGCAAACTTTTTGTTTTTGAATTCCAACAATATATTTGGAAAAAAATAAAACAGTAACAAATGTATTTAATTATAAATTATTTCACTATAGTTATTATTATGATATTTACAAAAATATACACTTTTTATGATGTATTTTTTCCTTTTTATACAGTACCGACAGTGTCACCAAACTGATCTGAGATCTTTTCTGGAGACAGTGTCACTCTCAGATGTGAGATTGAGGACAGAGGAAACACTGAGTGGACGTATCAGTGGAGCAGGACCGGTTCAGTCCTACATCAAACAACAAGAGAATATACAATCTCCAGAGTTACTGAGTCTGACAGTGGACACTACAGATGTAGAGGAGAAAGGGCTCCAGATCTCACAACACTGTGGAGCAGAGAGAAGAAAGTGCAAAGTGAGTTGTTTAACTTTTACTTTTGATATTTCTATCTGTAGTTGTCTTTAGTCTGACTAAAGTCACTCACAGAGACTATATTATAGTGTTATGAGTGTCTTTGACGTTAAAAGAAATGGTCAACACTACAGTAAACTGTACTTCAGAGTTCTGTGTCATACTGGGTTGGTGCTTTGAGGAACACTTTTGAACTTTACTGCCATGATAAATGTAAATATGGTTTAAACTACACACCTTTAATGTAAACATGTGTATTTCTTTGTTTATTCATTCAATGTTTGTGGTTCTTCTTTATTTCAGTTTTGTGAACACAGGTGATCATGTGACTCTGGAGGGTCCTGAACAGTCTTTATATCTCAGAGACTCAGTGTTGCTTTCACACTGTTCACAGATCTCTCCACTTTAACAAAGAGACATTATTTTGGCAAATGTTCATTTCAGTTATTTATTTTTTTACTCATGTGGGACCAATAGATTATTTTTCAGCTGTTCTTTTATTCACAAAAACAAACAAACAATAATACTTCTTTCACAATGTCCTACATTAAACTTAGTAAATGTAACCATTTTCTTGCATTTCTAATTCTGTTGTATTTTCAGCAAAGACACGCAGAGTCCATCTGAAAACCTCCAGTGACACCATCCCAGAACAGAGCAGTGTGACTCTGAGCTGTGAAGTCCAGGGCTTTAAAGGAACTTATGAATGGTTCA
>JALDNG010003400.1:0-27324 GCA_024349245.1 Neodontobutis hainanensis | reverse complement strand
TGGAAGAGACTGTAATAGAGCAGTAGTACAGACTTTAATCTGGCATTAGAACATACTGTAGAGGTGCAGTTGAACAGACTGTAGAGCATTAGAACAGACTCTATATGAGTATTAGAAAACACTCTAGACATGCTTTAGAACAGATTGTAGAGGTGCAGTAGTTCAGACTGTAGACGAGCATTAGAACAGACTGTATATGAGTATTAGAAAACACTCTAGACATGCTTTAGAACAGATTGTAGAGGTGCAGTAATACGGACTGCAGACGAGCATTAGAACAGACTTTAGAAGTGCAGTAGTACAGACTGTAGATGAGCAGTAGTACAGACTGTAGACTTGCATTAGAACATACTGTTGATGAGCATTAGAATAGACTTTAGAAGTACAGTAGTAATGACTGTAGATATGCAGTAGAACAGACTATAGACGTTTATAAAAAAAGACTGTAGACGTGCAGTAGAACAGACTGTAGATGTGCATTAGAATAGACTGTAGATGTGCAGTAAAACAGACTGTAGACGTGCAGTAGAACAAACTGCAGTAGAGCAGAGGTACAGACTGTAAAGTGGCATTATAAGAGACTGTAGACGTACAATAGAACAGACTGTAGACGAGCATTAGAACAGACTGTATACGTCCAGTAGAACAGACTGTAGATGTGCAATAGTACAGACTAAAGACCTGCATTAGAACAGACTGTGGACGAGCATTAGAACAGACTATAGATGTGCATTAGAAGAGACTGTAGATGTCCATTAGAACAGACTGTAGATGTGCATTAGAAAAGACTGTAGACATTTATTAATACAGACTATAGTCGTCAGTAGAACAGACTGTAGACGTACAATAGAACAGACTGTAGAGGTGCAGTTGAACAGACTGTAGATGTGCATTAGAACAGACCGTAAATGTGCAATAGAACAAATTGTAAACTTGCAGTAGTACAGACTGTAGATAAGCATTAGAACAGACTGTATATGAGTATTAGAAAACACTACTAGAAATGCTTTACAACAGAATGTAGAGGTGCAGTAGAACAGACTGTAGACGTGCAGTAGAACAGACTGTTGTTGAGCAGTAGTACAGGCTGTATACTTGCATAGGAACAGACTGTAAATGTGCATTAGAACAGACTGTAGATGTGCAGTAAAACAGACTGTAGACTTGCAATAGAGCAGACTGAAGACGTGCAGTAGAACAGACTGTAGACATGCAGTAGAACAGACTGTAGAGGTGGAGTAGTAAAGACTTTTATTCGGCATTAGAACAGACTGTAGACAAGCAATAGAACAGATTGTAGATGTGCAGAAGTATAAACTGTAGACCTGCATTAGAAGTGACTGTAGATGCGCAGTAGAAAAGACTGTAAGAAGCAGTAGTAAAGAATGTAGACAATTATTACAACAGACTCTAGATGTGCAGTAGAACAGACTTTAGATGAGCATTAGAACAGACTGTAAACGTCCAGTAGAACAGACTGACAATGTGCAGAAGAATAGACTGTAGTGGTAAACTTGGACTCCTTTATTTTCAAACACAAGGACTCGAGACTTGCCTCGGACTTGAGCACAAAGGACTCTGTTACAAATGCATGTAATTGTCTGTGTGTTCCACCTGCAGGAGGAGTGGGGGTAACGGTTTGTTGTTTTACTTTAAGGGTTAGGATTGGTTAGGCAGGGACAGGGAGTTAAGTCGGGTACGACGGTCCAATGGCGGGCTGACTCGGCTTGTTGCCCTCTTTTGTTCATTTTGTCCGACCCATCACCGCCTTTTTGTTGATTCTTATTTTAAATAGACAGTTGGAGCTTTAATTGTGTATGGCTTTTTGGTTTGTCCCAAACCCTCTGTTTAATTAATAAATTGTTGATTTGTGTTGCCTTACACTTTGTGTGGTTTGACTTTATGTTCAGGTCCCTTTTGTTTAGCGGGGATCGTAACATATTTGGGGCTCGTTAAAGTAGACTTTCTGTCTTGTGAGTTAATGGAGTAATTCCGGTAGGACTGGCAGGTGTGTATTTTTGTGAGTAGCTTTGTTTGTTGTGTGTTAGCCTTTTGTCTTGTGGCTGGCCTGATTCTGGGTTAAAACATGGAGTATAACCTGGATGAGTTTGTTTCTGCTCCCACTTTGGAGGTTGGAGCAACAAACACAGATTCGCATGCGAATTAGAGCATGATGTTGGTCCTCGGTCTAAGTCTGTTTTTAATTTAAGAACAGTCTTTCTGATAGAGTAACTACATATTTAAACAAAAACACAGTTGCTGATGTATCTAAAGCCGCTGTTTTGGTTGATGAATATGTCTTAACGCACAAGTCTGTCTTTTGGAACGCCCATTTGGTTTTGGTTTTGAAAAAATGAGCGAGCTAATGGTAATGCTAGAGACATTGAGAAAAAGGCGTGTCTGTCCTCTGAGCATGTGACGAAAATTATGTCTGGTAATGTGGAAACAAAAGCTAATGATGTCACTTGTTTCTATTGTAGACTGAGGGGTCATATAATCGCTCACTTTCAAGTGCTGAAGAACAAGAACGTTAAACCCGTAGTTTTGATCAAGACTGTGAGTCAGGGTAAGGAGTCGCATTTGCCTGCTGAAGCCTGTGATTACACTGACTTTAAGCCTTTTGTAATGGATGGTTTTGTTTCTTTGTCTGGACATAGTCGTAAAATCCCTGTGAAAATATTGAGGGACACTCTCAGTCTTTTATCCTTGAAGGGGTTTTACCGCTGAGTAACGAAACCGCTATTGGTTCTAAGGTCCCTGTCGCGGTTTTAACCTTCAAGACATTGTTGTTCCTTTGCATAAAATTGTTCTACAGTCAGACCTATGGTGAGGGACGCTGCCGTTGGGGTGCGGCCTGGTTTGCCAATTAATGTAGTTTCTGTTATAATGGGGAACGATTTGGCAGGAGGTAAAGTGCTGATTACACCAGAGTTGACACCTGTACCTATTGTCAGCCACAGTCCAGATAAACTTGCTAAAACTGTCCTGATGTGTTTACTTCTTGTGCTGTTACATGTGCTGCTTCAGAGCGCTGAAGTGAGTTAATTAATGATGATTTTGACTTAAGTGAAAAATTTCTGAATGGGCTTTCTTTAATGACGGTTCGTTGTGTGAAAACAAAGAAAAATCACATCAGTTGACTCTATTATTGACACTGAACCTGTCACTATGGCACGGCTGGATTTAATTAAAGAACAAAAGAGACAATACTTTGTCAACGCTGTTGAACAAATTGTGAGTGATGAAAATATAAATGTGTCTCGGGTTACTTTTTGAGTGACCATATTCTCATGCGAAAATGGTTATCAAGGCATTTTTCTGCTGGGATGATTGGCGGAGTGTGACCCAGATTGTTGTTCGGTGCCGTACTGAAAACAAATCTTATCTCTAGCCCATGACAATCCATTTTCTGGTCATTTGTTTGTTAGAAAGACCTATGACTGAATTTTGAGGCATCTTTTATGGCCAGGCTTAAAGAAAGATGTGGCTAGTTATATCAAATTGTGTCACATGTGTCAGATTGCAAGAAAACCAAATCAAACCATACCTCCGGCTACTCTGTGTCCAATCCCAGTTGTTGGTGAGCCTTTTGAGAGGGTCTTGGTTGATTGTGTGGGTCCTCTTACTCGCTCAAAGTCTGGTAATAAATTTCTGTTGACGGTCATGTGTACTTTTACTCGGTTTCCTGAAGTGTTTCCTAGCGTAAAATGACCACTCCAGCCATTGTAAAGGCTTTGACAAAGTTCTTTTCATTGTTTGGCTTGCCGAAAATAATCCAGAGAGATCACGGTTCTAATTTCATGTCTCGAGGATATTCCCAAGCGTTAAAACAGTTGAGCATTAAACATTGTTGCTCCAGTGCTTACCATCCCGAGTCTATGTTACGCACTTACTGTTTGGAGTTCGCTAAGGACTGGGATGAGGGGATATGTGTGTTAATGTTTGCTATCAGAGACAGGAATACACTACATGAATCTTTAGGCTTTAGTCCGTGTGACTTAGTCTTTGCACACGGTGCGTGGGCCATTGAAGCTCTTAAAATATCAGTGGTTAACAGGAGAGACAAAACAAAATCTTTTGGATTTTGTCAGTGTGTTCGGTCCAGGCTCTGCCGTGCGTGTGAGCTGGCAAAAGAAAATCTTGAGTGTGCACAAAATAAGATGAAAGGGTGGTTTGATAAGCGGGCTGAACATGGAGAGTTCTTGCCTGGTGAAAAGGTTTTGGTTCTGTTACCGATTTCCGGTTCTAGTTTACAGGATTGTTACAGTGGTCCTTATTTAAGTTTCAAGTCTGCTTTATTGTCAATTTTTCTACAGGTACAGTACATACATACGGAGAATTGAAATTGTGTTACACTCAGACCCGGTGCACACAGATAACATTAAAGCCTAAAAATTCTAGATCAAAATATAAAATGTAGATACAACTGTACAATTATACACAAGAAAATGTTAAAAAGGCATAATAAAATCAAAATCGCAAGGCAAAAGGCAGAGTGCAGATAAAAGTTTTTAGTGCAAAAACAAAAGCTTATTAAGTCTGATTGAAGTGGGCTCAAGAGCAGTTATTTAACTGACTGATGATGTAGTGGAATGATGGCAGTTCCATGGAGAATGAGGTCGTGAGCAGACCAATTCTGCACAAAGTGACTGGTGCATGTCATCATATATTAGTGTGGGTAGGGGTCATAGTTCAGTGGTGCCTGGGGCAGAAAAGGTTCAGGAGTGAGTTCAGCTCCTGACAGCCTGGTGGAGTAAGCTGTCCTTCAGTCTGCTGGTCCTCTCCTCCTGATGGCAGCAGGGTGGAGAAGCTGTGTGATGGGTGGGGGGGTCACGTGCAATGCAGAGGGCAATGCGGATGAGACGTGTTCTGTAAATTTGCTGGAGGGAGGGAAGAGAGACACCAATGATCTTCTCAGCTGCTCTCACTATGCATTGCAGAGTCTTTCGGCAGGACGCGTTGCATGTGCCGTACCACACAGTGATGCAGCTCAACAGGCTGCTCTCGATGGTGCCTCAGTAGAAGGTGTACATGATGGGGGGTGGGGCTCTGGCTCTCCTCAGTTTGCAGAGGAAGTAGAGGCGCTGTTAAGATTTCTTGGCCAGTTCTGCTGTGTTTTCAGTCCAGGAGAGGTCCTCTGCGATGTGCACACCCAGGAACTTGGTGCTGTTCACTCTCTCCACAGTCGCACCGTTGATGGTCAGAGGAACATGCTGAGTGTGCGCTCTCCTGAAGTCAACAACAATCTCCTTCGTCTTCTCCACGTTCAGAGAGAGCTTGTTGTCACTGCTGGTGCTGGATGTGTTACTGCAACCCTTACTGCCTGAGGTAATGTTATGTTGTGAAAAAGAAACTGGGTGACAGAGACTACTTGATTTTCACACCTGACCGCCGGCGTGGCACACGCCTTTGCCATGTGAACATGTTAAAATCTTATTATGACCTAAATGACTCGTCCTTGGTGGTGGCAGACGCTAGTCTGCAGCGTTGCTCGGGGTTGAGAACACTGAGACCCGTATTCATTTGCGGGCTTGTCGGGAGCTGTCCGCACGGTGGCGAGACAGCTCAACACGCTGCAAATAAAGAAAGCACCAGCAAATAAAGAAAACATCTTCATCAGTTTGACAACACGCGCTGCAAAGGTTCACAACACATGCAAATACAAAACGCGCTGCAAATTCAAAAACGCTGCAAATCCTCACAACACATGCAAATACAAAAACGCTGCAAATTACACAGACCACAATGGAAATGTTTTAAGGGGACTCATTTGAGTGACGAACAATATATTTAGGCCAACAATATCCAAACGACAAAGCAATTATACGATCATGATCTGAAAGTGAAAAAAACTCACCTTTCACTGACAACAACGCGACAGGCGAGCAAACAATAAGCAGGTCCCATTAGGGGTTCGTCACTCAAAGGAGTCCCCTTAAAACATTTTCGTTGTGGTCTGTGTTATTTGCAGCGCGTATTTGTATTTGCATGTGTTGTGAACTTTTGCAGCGCGCGTGTTGTCAAACTGATGAAGATATTTTCTTTATTTGCTGGTGCTTTCTTCATTTGCAGCGTGTTGAGCTGTCTCGGCCACCGTAGTCCGGTGCTGAACGCTCCAAGCCGCAAATTAGCGGCTGGTAAGCAAGAGCTGTCCGGTGCTGAACGCTCCGAGCCGTGAATTAGTTTAGCGGCTGGTAAACAAGAGCTGTCCTGTACTGAAATTGAAAATGACTCGTGGTCCGGGCTTTGACTCAGGGTAAATTTTCCAACTCAGAGGTGTTAAATAGTTTGTCAGTTTTATTGTTCCACCTTTTAGATTCTCAGCAGAATGAAATGATGAATGTAATTCAGTCCAATAGGTCACTGTTTGCTGATGTGCCCTCTCAGACTCATGTGCTCAGTCATGATATTGATGCAGGTTCCTTTAACTGAACGCGCCAATTACACCTGATGACTTCCTTCAGTATTCTGTTATGGCCTTTGGTATGTGTAATGCGCCACATTTCAGAGGCTTATGCATGTAGAGTTGTCTGTATTGTCTTTTTGTGAAGCATATCTTGATAACTTGGTGGTTTGTTCGTCTTTGTGAGTGGAGCACATTACAGTACAAATTAACAGTTAACTTGTCAAAATGTGAGTTTGGGCAAGCAACAGTGACCTATCTTGGAAAAGGGAGGGGAGGTCAAGTGCGTCCAGTTCAAGCACACTTGCTGTTTGAAAAACCACAGGAGATGATGACGACGCATCTGAGCAAAGTTTGCATGTAAGGAATTGCAACCAAAGAACAGCAGAAAGAGGCGAAGAGAGCCAAGGAGTCTGCGAAGGTGTGGCCACGGCAAGCCCAGAGCTGGGACTACAAGGAAATGATCAAACGTTACCCCTACAAACCGTCTAGGCTGGCTCTTCGGAAAGAGCTCCTCCAAAGAAAGTTTTGTGGCTAATGCTTCTAACCAAGCAGACCTGGAGTACGAAGAGAGGCTCACCAGCACGGCTGCCGTTCCCACAGCCAGTGAACCTTCTGTAACAGCCGGTGTCAGCTCTCGAGCGGCCGGTGTCAGCTCTCGAGCGGCCGGTGGCATCTCGGTGGTGGAGGATAGCAGCTCCGAAGGCAGCACCACCGATCCAAGCGACCGAACATGGCAAAAGTAAGTTCTAAACCTCGCACATCAGTCCAGAAACTGTGAACAAACTGCAAGGTTTGAGCTCATTTTCTTCTGTCTGTATTTTTTTCAGAGATCAAGCTCAGTACAGCATAAATCTCAGGGTCAAGATGACACAAATGGGGCTCTACGAAAAGCTCTACTTCAAGAGCTACTTGATCAACACCCTGCTGGTCCCAAACTGCCAACGTCTCCAGGATGCTGTGGTACATCCAGCCAAGTGGGGATGAAGTCAGCTTGGACTTCCTGCTAAAGTCCACTGAGACCAAAGATTACCTCACCATTCTGAACTATATCAAAAACATGATCCGGTTTGTTCAGTGTTTGAAGACCCACCTGAGCTTGGCTGCAGCAGATCCTGACTTCTACAGGAAGTGCCAAGCCTACATCGACCTCCTCGCTTCCATCAGAAAGCCAGTGGCCAAGTCCAACAGCAAGGTCATGTGTAAAACGAGGTCAGTTGCTAATCTGCTTTCCATTTGTTTTTCTTTAATAACTTCCTCCATGTTGATAGTACTTATGTGCTGGCTGTACATATGGGGTTATGTGATACAGACATGTGTAGTTCTCCGCCGCATTGTGGTCTTGTATGTCATTCTAGGTATGACCGGTTCGCAGAAGGCGAGAAGAGCCTTCGGGAGTGCCAGGCCGTCCTCCAGAAGGCCAAGAAAGACATGCTGTCCATTTATGGGAGCCTGCTGGAAGGTGACCACATGGCTTCAGAGGAAAAGACCATGTTCCGGTATTACTGTGAAGCAATCCTGATCCTCGGCCACTTCCAGAGACCAGGAGCATTGGAGGGAATAACAGTAAGTGTCAGTAAGACCTCAGTTTTTGTGGGGCATCAGCCTAAACAGATTATATTAGGTAGTCTGCAAAGAGGACGTTTATGTCAATTATTTACCGTGTTTTTTTTTTTGTTTGTTTGTTTTTATGGACAGCAGAGTGGGACAAGAAAAAATTCTGGTGGAAAGGTGTGTGTTGCAGTAAGTGAACACAAGACTGCGACAATGCAGATCGCCGTGTTTGCCCTCACAATGGAGAAGGCAGCAGTAAGTACACTTTGTACAGGCTAAATTGCCTTACCATGAAACATAGTGTCACCAGCAATGAACCAACAGATATTATCAGATGTATTTTTTTTTGTCTTTGCAGATGCTGGACGCATACTACATGGCTCAAGTCTAACAAGTTGTTTGTGTCATCGTCGGGCACCAAGATTAGAAGTGCAACCAATGACCTCGCTCGTCTGCACCAACAGTAAGTATTAACAGCAGTCCATAAGACCTAAAAGTTTATGTTGGATTAGCATTCAACTAATAACGTATTTGTGCATTTATTAAACGGCTCAGCCTCAAAGAAAATGATTCAAATTTGGGAGTTTCATCTCATATTTCTGCCCCATTGCAGCTACAAACTGCCAAACATCCCAAGCCAGCAGATACGCAGGACCGTGGAGACAGATGTGGCTGCCAACTTCACAGAGGAGCAGAAGGCGTCTGTGGCCCCTACATGGCCCATTCGGACGGCAGTGGCAAACCAGCACTACTGGATGAAGACCCTGGACACTGTTGTGGCCACTTGAAACCTGCTCAGCTCGCTGACACGGTATGCAGTTATCTGAAACAGTTATAATTATGTCTCTCAATGCTCATCCATCAGTTTGTCAGTGTGTAACCTTAAAACCTTTTTTAATTTTGCAGCTCCTCGTCTGACGACTCTGGCGAAGAGGACCCCAGGGCAGAGAAGAGACGGCAAGTGGAATGTTCTCGCTGACAGCAAAATGCTCAAAACTTGACCCAACTGCAGTGAAGATGGCTAAAGTCATAAAGGCAGAAGGATGGGCGGCCAATTATCCACATTACATTTACTTTGTGTTTCTGTGTATAAATCAACTTAAGTAGCAGTGACCCAACTCATTAGTATTTCAATGGACTCTATGTTTGTGTGTATTACAGGCATTGGTTATTTGCTTGTTGTTGTATTGAATATTTTTCTTTCTCTTGCTACGACAAGGATCGTCGCATCATTTCCTTTCCTTTGCAGTGTTTCAAGCCACAGGAGATGCTGCCTAACCACGTGTTGATGTTCTGCAGGAAGAACCAGACTGGTGAGGAGAGGAAAGCAGAGGTGGAGAGAGCCAAAAAGTCCATGAAGGCCTGGACCCTTCGAGGCAGAACCTGGGACTACAATGCCATGGTCAAGCGGTACCCCGATGAGGCATCCAGAAAGGCTCTACTGGAAGACCTGCGTGAAAGACATTTTTTGATCCTGAATGACCCTGAGGCTGCACAGGAGGCACAGGCTTAATCCCATCACTGACCACCAGGCGCTGCAAGTGATTTGTTATCCACTAGTACTAGTTACTTTTCATTTAATGCAGAGTCATTAAATTTAATATTGGAACAATGGCTTATTTGTTTTTTTGTTTTTAATCTAATCATTCTAGGCCTGTTCAGCCGACTCTCCAAGACTGCCAGAGAGTCCTCAGTATCAGAGGCGGACATGCTGGGCATCCACAGGAAGCTCCAGGACCAGCAGCATTTGGAAGAAGACCAAATGATGATGTTCCGGTACTGCTGCGAAGCCATCTTTGTCCTGAGGTACTTCCAGCGACCAGAAGCAGTGATGGCATTTAAAGTAAGTACTTTTACTTTGCAGCGTTTCCTCAGTGTGTATAAGGTGTAGTGAATGTAGCAGCGACTCCTTAGTTTCTTTCGTCGCTTGGAGGCCGAGTACGGGTCCTGTATATTGCGTGACGAGCTGCGGCTTAAATACATTGACACCGAGTCCCAGAATGGATGCTTGTACGGTTTATTTAATTGACTGCTCAGTTGGCACATGTACACAGTTGTAAAATACTTCAGATTGTGAATGTTTAGCAAACGCTTGCGGGTCAACAAATACTACGGCTACCCCGCTTCCCTCTCCTCCTATACCTGAGTGACAGTGAGTGAGTGCCACCTTTGAAACCAAGAGCTGTCACCGCCTACACCCACATGACCCACACCTCACCCTGGCAACCAGACAAAAGCAATCCGTGACGAATAACATATACCATTCTGGCTTCTACAGTGAATATCTATTAATTAATAATCAATATGAATATAAATTATGTAAATTAATAAATTAATATTTTGATGTCAAAATATTTTGAGAGATCCCGAGATCCCAAACTGGCAAATGGCTTGCATTTATGGCTTGCCACTTTTAAAAGTGGTTTTCCACTTTTAAAACACCTTTTTTTAAAACACATTTTTTGTTTAGCTGCAAATTGTTGGAAATATGTTATGGTGTATTACTTTAGATCAGTTAAATTATTAAATTATTAGTTTTTACCAGCGAGGAGTTTATAATAATTTTTTAACAGTCTAAGATATTAAAATCTAAACCTAAGGCACTGGCTTTGTCAAAACGACCAATTCGTCAAGGGATCTGTCTGCAGGACTACAGCCCATACACCATTATTACATGGAGTAAATAAAGTCTTTGTCGCCCTCTTTTGGTTAATATAAAGTAGTGTTTGAACCAGGTAGAGCACAATGTGTGTAAATACTATGCCATTTAAAAGATTTATATTATAAAACTGCATACTTACATACTAACTGCATAAGAATAAACTATAAGAAGCCATTGTATTTAAATATTGTCTTTCAGAAAGTGACCTGACCTCTGATTAAAACTGCATCAAAAGGAGGTGGCATTAAAGAGACCACAATAGAATCACGTTTTTCACTTCTTTATTTCTCCTAAACACGAATAGCACATTGTATAAAAATGTACAAATTACTATATTAACATAAAGAACAAATAATTGGTGGTCATTTGCGTTCTAAGTCCAAAAATCACTCTGAGCTCGATTCATAGTCTGGCTAAGTAGCTAGGCTAACAGTAATGTACCAAACACATAGTTTGTATAGATGAGCACATAATTAACGATTTATGGCTTTGATCATAACAGCTGTCAAAACACCTTTTCTATTTCAATTATGTGTGTGCATTTTTAATAATATAAATAGTCTATTTTTCTCTGACCTGTTGAGTAAAGTCGCATATACATTAGGATACGTGGCCAAAGTTCGAGCAGCCGTTTTAACAAAAGTGGCCGGATGGCCGGACTGTTTTCGTAGAGGCTAGAACCATGGCCGTCAGTCATCATAAACCATCAAAAGTGGTCTGCCACTTTTAAAAGTGGAAAACCATAATTGCGCCCTCTGGTGGTTGTGGCTGGTGAACTGGCAAGCCATCTGCCAGTTTGGAATCTCGGCTCTGCTGAATATTCTCTCGTTAGGGGGCACCACCCAGATTCATAGTTCTGGGAACTAATTATGTTAATAAGTCTCAATCTAAAGGGAGCAAATTCTTCCTTGTTTTCGAACATTTCTTAATATAAACAAAGAAACCTTTAATGTCTTTTGGGGGTTTTGTTGAAGATTATACAAGTTTAACAATGAATAATGACAGGGGAAATGACACAAAGGAATAATTAGGGACAAATGATGAGGGTAATTAACACAAAACAATGATTGACATGGAACAACTTGTTAGAACCTTTGGTGGAATAAAGTAAGTTTAACCATTGTTTTATGCTATTTACTTGGAGTTGTTACGGAGGGTAAAGGGAACGTTAGGACGGCTTAATTAAAAGGACTATTGATGGCTTTTGAATGGCGTAGGGAAAAGGTTCTGCTGGGCCTTATAAAGACAATTATACAGTGTTATCACACCAAACGTCAGTGTCACGTGTTCAACTCACTCTTGTCGTTCGGTGGCGCTCAGCTGTCCGGGAAGGAAAGGTCCAAAGGTCCGCTTTAGAACTTTCCACGCGGGTCCTACAGCTGATGGTTTCCAAGCAACCAGATGGTGTCACGTGGTACAACTGATCCCACAGGGGCCGTGAAGCTCCGTAGCCGGGAAAGAAAGGCGTTCTGTTATTGTCTTTGAGTGAAAGGCCTTTACCAGGAGTAGAGGTTAACGTCTTTGACAAAAAGGTTCGCTGAAGAGGCTTAAAATTTGTCTTTCCTCGATTAACGAGGGCTATCTTTGCTTAGCGCACTCTTTTAAAGAATAAGGACTACTAAAATTCACTTCCGTCTCAGGAATTTGACGTCGCCCAGCAGGAAAGTTTTTCAAAACAAAATCAATGCGTTGAGTCTTTAAAAGATGAAAAATTCATGTTTGCACGGTTTGTGCTGGGGCTAGAAGCTTGAAAGGTACGAAAGTAAATTAAATAGCGGAGATTTAAGAAGATACGCAAGAGCGTAGAAACAAGCTTAAGAGAAGAAGACACGAGGCGAGGCGAGAAGAGCGACCAAGTAGAAGAGGCAAGATAACAAGAAGCTGAGCTAGATTTCCGGCGCACAACTTTTTGTACTGGCGAAAGAGGCATGTTTCACGCGGTTTGGTAAAAGGAGTTTTTACTAAAGTTTAGCATTTGGGAATAAACTTCTCTGCTCCACCAAATAACAGAAATTAAACACATTTAAAAACCATATTGCTTTTGCATTGTAGCATAAAGGCATAGGAAATGTTTTACGATTTTGTTAATACCAAACATGCGCATTATTCATACATTCCATGCTTGACCTGAAAACATAGAATAATTCATTTTATTACACAGACAGCTGTAAAGGTGATGAAGAAAGAAGTCTTTTATATTGTTATCACTCAAGATCTTGTAAGGAACAATATGAAGAGTACACATTAACTACGATAGACTTTAATGCACACTTTTAATGCACATAACATGAAGATGGTCTTCAAATTCGAAGCAGAGTCGTTACTCTGCTTAACCAAAAGAGGGCAGTGTTCGATGATTCTAGAGGAATACATCAAAGAAATTTTTATTGAGTTGAGGAGTCTTGTGTGTGTGTGTGTGTGTGTGTGTGTGTGTGTGTGTGTGTGTGTGTGTGTGTGTGTGTGTGTGTGTGTGTGTGTGTGTGTGTGTGTGTGTGTGTGTGTGTGTGTGTTATTGTACATCTCCATTAATGTTATACATTATGCTCTCACTCCTGCTCCAGTTCACATGCTTATCCACACACAAGTATGACTTATTGCCTTCAGCTATATCTACATCAGTTTATACTACATCTAATCACTGTACAAGGACACTCTGTCCTGTACACTTAGACACACATCTCTGACTGACACGTCAGCTCAACACACGTCCATCCACGACCCTGGAGCTGGGGCTGGCACAATGTAAACCTATAAAGCCTCATGTATTGTTTACACCTTTAAGCAAAACCCTCCATGTACCATTGTTACCGTGTGTTTGCTTCTCTTTGCAAAGATTAAACCTGTCTATTATTGTCAAATCCTATGCCGTCTCCATCGTCTGCTCATTTAATCCGTAACCAAAAATTCTCTTAACATTTTGGGGGCTCGTCCGGGATATCAACATCTGCTGTTTCTCGTGTAGAAAGTGAAACTGACGTGCACGGAAGAAATGCACAAAAAAGCATTTCTTTATAAGTCCTAAGATGCGCTGTTTGAGCATTACAGGCCAGACCTTCACTCTCTCTGTGTGAGACGCAGTGACGATATCTGAACTAAAAAAAAAAAAAAAGAGAAAAAAGCAGAGAGACGATGAGAGACAGAAGTCTGGCTGCGGAAAGACTGGACCATTCGACTAAAGTCAGGTAAAACAGCTGTTAATTTTTTTTTATTTGTGATTGTGAACAGAGAAATCCGGAAGTAGGTTTTTGGGTTGCTTCTGCTTAAATTGTTTGGTGATTGCATGACATCTACCGTGGCGGGTATTTCCATGTTGTTACTATTACTGTAGAAGAACACTAAAAACTGAGGTACCGTCTGAGAGACGAGGAAAAAGTATGTGTTTTAGTCGAGACCCTGCCTTTAGAGGTGTATGGTGAGATTTAAACGGGATGTTTTGATGTTAATCTGTGGTAATATTTGCAGATATTGCTTTAGTTTAATAAACATACATCCTAATACTCCACACCCAAAAACGTCTGGCCTAACTGCGGGTGTTGGTTTAAGGTTTTAATGGTTTAAATGGGGCGTTGGACGCCCGTAGAGCTCGAGGTGACTCTTAGTCGAGACCCTGCCAAATCCTATGGTGAACGGTGAGATGGAGTCTGGAGTCACGTGACAATATAGTGACAAAGCAGGCCTGCTTCTATGTTTTGTTGTTGTCTCTGTAAACTCTGAGATACAGAGAAAAGGTCCACTAAGGTGAAGTGGCTTTAATGAAGTTTATCTAACCTGAAGGGTTAGTAACAAGTGTGTCTGAGAGAGTGATTGTGACGCGACTGTGGATTGAATGCATTGAATTGATTTTATTGGAAGAAGTTGATTCAGTCTGAATAATGAGATCGAACATTAGACAGCCTGAATGTGAGAAAGCCTTAACTTGTGATAAGTTGATGCAACATAGTGACTGTGAGAATTTGATCCATCGGAGAAAAAAATAGCTTAAAAATAGCTTATGGAAGATATTTTTCTAGTGAAGTGCACACAGTTACTACAGACACTAATCATTTGTATTTTTATAAATGTGCCCTGTGAGATTTCTAGGTCTTGGCCTCTCCGCTGGACACCAGTGCTCCCCAAAATTTCCTATGCCCTCCCCACACCCCTGCTCCCTTTGGATGAGAGGCGCTGCAGACAAACAGCAGCAACACAGGCGGTGAGATAAACAAATTCAGACAAATGTTTATTTTAAACTGGATCTATTGAGAGAGACCAAAGATGAATTGATAAATTTAACTTAAAAATTGTGCTGAACCTGACCTTAATATGAATGAAATGTATTTTTCCGAGGAAAAATGTTACCATGGAGACCAGAGGGAGGAGAGGGGGAGTCGCAGGACGAGGGGCACTGGCGGCCGGACAGGCCAACACTACAGGGCGACACTGGGTCCAGATGAGAGAAGGACCTTTGACTAATCCTTGAACAGGTCAGGAACATAAACACACACAGACACATAGACACAGAAGTACAGACACACACATAAAAACACACAGACACAAACACGGAACAGACACATCTACTGAAGTTGGATGTGCTTTTGAATTATGAGAAAAGTTTATAAATAGTCTGTTAAAGAACAGATATGTATTACTTTTGCGACACAGCAGAGATGAGATTAAAGAATTGACAAAGTAAGTCCAAAACTGTGAATAAATTATGAAAAATGCATAAAAGACCTGAATAAACTGACAAAATATATTTTTTCTCAAATGTTTCCTCCTGTGAGCCTCTGGGTCTGCCTTTCTCAAGCAGCATGCCGTCTCTCAAGGTCGGCCACTGAACAGGGCCGTCCCACAACTGTCTACCCCCCCCTGCCACACTCCTGCCACTCTCCGCCAAATCCACCCGCTCCGACCAAAGGCCTACAAGACGCTGCCCAGTGCCCAGCGGATCAGAGACAAAAGCGGTAAGATACAGAAAAACACATTTTCAAAATTTTATGTAATATGCACTAAATTTGACAAAGAAACAGGCTTTTCTCAAAGACGTGAAGCCTGAAATGAATACTGATTATGTTGTATTTCTCCGAGGAAAACGCACAAATTCCTATGGTCACCGGAGCGGGCGAGGCCGTGAGAGGTGGACGTGGTGGGGTGGAGAGACAGAGAGGACATGTCTGCAGAGGGACAAAGAACAGACCCAGGCCACAGCAGGAGCAAGACTGACCTGAGATCAGGAGTTAAGTCATGTACACACACATAGTGCCAATTAAAACACACACAAAGACAGAACACGGAAGTGAAAAGTTAAAAGATCCAAAACCTTGGATCCAAAATAAAAGTATTGAAGTATTTTGCAAAACAATTGAAATCTTATTGTACATCTATTAGGACAAATATTAGTATGAAAGAACTAAGAAAAACTGAGACATAGTTATTGGGGATAGAATGAAAATGACCACTTTGTAATAAAAACACTGTAGACAGTGAATAGAGTTAAACACCAGTGTTCCACAGTAACACAAGATAACAGAGGTGTCTTATCACCCTCCCTTTTCTTTGCTCATTCCCTTGAGCTAGAAAAGTATTTTTTTTAAAGTTGGAGACCAATTGTATGAGTCTATTAGTACTTAAACTAATAGAGGTCCTTAATATCAGTGTGGTTCAAAAACACTGTATAATATGAATGAAAATGATCACTGTGTAATCAGAAGAATTTAAAAATGTGTCTTAAAGATGAAGTTATAAAGATAATATAAATGATAGATATTTGGGCCATCAGCTCACATATAAAATAATTTATTCCAGAAGAAAGGAAATAAACAATTATGTATTTCTCTGGTTTGGTTCTGACAAAGTGTTGAGAAAGTGGATACAAAACAACCAATGTTTGGATTCACGAGGAATGTTTCAACACAAGATAACGTTCTGGGCCAAAGTAGCAGGGCTTCAAAGCATCCTCCCTTCTTTTGCTCAGGTCCGGAGCAAGAAATGTTTTTTCAATAAAGTTTAGCTCCACAGAAAGTGTTGGAGCCTTTACAGTTAACAAACGTCTAATTTTGAAAATTGCTGAAGTAAAAATGTCAGTGACAGGAACAGACTGAACTGATAGGATAAAGAAAGGTTTATGATACGAATATAGTCCACATTTAAATCTTGATTCTATAAAAATGTTTTGGTAAAATAAATGACAAAATGAATGAGATTAAAAATTGTTTGAGAAAAATATTGATCAAGTAATTAGAAAAACTGGAATGAAGACAAAATAAATACTGGCCAATGATTTTGAAATGGAACTTTCTAACAAAGGTTTAAGACCTGACACAGAAATAGATGCTGACGAGGCATCTTTACAATAAAGTTTAAACTACAATGTAGAGAAGTGGCATCTTTACAATAAAGTTTAGACTACAATGTAGAGAAGTGGCATCTTTACAATAAAGTTTGAACTACAATGTAGAGAAGTGGCATCTTTTAACAAAGTTTAAAATGCAATGTAAATAAGTGGCATATTTACAGTAAAGTTTTAAACTGCAAGGTTAATTTGTAATCTGGGAATTGAAAACTTATCTAAGTTAAAACTATCTAAACAATCTTGCAGGATTGGAGGTAATTTATAGAAATTTCTGAAGTAAATTGTTAAACTGTAAAAATAGTCAAAGTTTAAGAGCATAAGACAAAGTGCTCACTGTTTTAATCACTGCTTGAAGTGATTTGTAAAAGTTTTTTTTGATGAATCTGATTTAAATGCTGGAACGTTTGGATTATTCCTGAATGTGTGAATTAGAGACTAACACAATAGTCTATCCTTTTGAATGGGATTGAATATCATTTTTGGTTGAACTGAAGAGATGTTTATGGAGAACACAGTAAAACCTTACCTAAAAATAAAATATTAAATTTTAGCATTGTTTTAAATTAACATTATTGACTATAACTGAGTGAAATGTCGGGGTATCGGAATAAATAAAGAGAGAAGTTGATTTTATTTTACACTTATCGGGTTAAGTTTCTGTTTAACATTGAGTAAAGGGAACTCTTTATGTAGAGTCTGACACAAAATTAGTGAAAATATGAAATTAAGAATGAATAAACGTTTTAAATATGCTGCAGTTAAAATTAATATGGAAAAAATGCAAAAACAAAATGGGTACTGTATTTTAACTGAGTTTTATAGAGACAGTATGGAACAAATCTATACTGAACAAAACCTTAAAGAAATTGTTTATTATAAAAGTAAATACAGAAAAATTTATACAGAGCTTTGTTGATTTTATGAACGGTCTTTTCTTTTAAACGACACAATGGTGATGGAGTTTTGGAGGAAAGCAGTGTGAACAGAGGCTTTGTGGTGTGTTTGAGCAGCTGAGAGAGGCTGCCCTGTTACAAGGTTGACCCCAGAGGGAGGGGTCTGACCCAAGAGGTTTTTAAAAAATTTATTTTAATTTTATTTCTAAAGGAATTAATTTGAAGTGATTGAACAATATTCTGAGGATTTTCTAATTAGATTGTGAATTTAAAGTCTTTGGCTAAAAGTTTGTGACAACAGATCATGAGAAACTAGTTCTGATCTATTTTAAATTATTTATGTTTGCATCAGCTGAATAAAATTTTACTATAATAGATGATACCAGTTACAGTTACAGGTAAAGACCTACAACTAATGGTAACTAAAACTAAATGGTAGCTAAAATTAAAACTGAACAAAATAAAGTTTAAATATAACAGACACAACAGTGATGCTATTTGGAAAACATAAAGAAGACGAAGAATTAGAAATGATAATTGCTGGACTAACTTCTTAAAATGATCAATGGCACTGGCCTTTCATTTTATGATTTTAGGTTTATTTTATTTTTGTTTTGAGCCATGGGTTTCCCAAGGCTCAAAAAGAGAAAGAGAAGAAGATTTAAACTAACGGTATTAAAGTGAAGAGGCTATAACTACAGTGTTTAATACAGTAAAAGATAGGTTTAAATCAAAAATAAAGAAAGGTTGACATGACTGTTTTGAAGAGGCACTGTTTGTTCTGATTGAGTCAAACTTTCAGATTAAAGTAGATTTCCAGCAGACCATATCTGTGGAAACAGGGCTTATCTGTTGTTTAATTTTTATTGTTTTAATTTTTAAGAGCTTACATGGTTTCGTTTGACGAAAGCCTGGAGGCACTTTCTATGGGTCTAAAATGTCTGAGAACTTTTTATTTATTTGTTTGTTCTTTATTTGGATGGAAGCCAACCACAACAAGTACCAGTTCAGAAAATAAGATTTTACAATTAATATAGCCACCAGTAAGAGCTAATATTAACATGTTCTTTGAACTTATAATCATCTTGGTTTACACCTGGAGTACACCTGTGAGCAGGGCCAGTGACAGGACGTCCTGTAACATCACTCTGAACCTGACAAACTGAGAGATCAGGGACAGGTGCAGTGCAAAGCAGAAGTCTGGAGGTTTTGTGGAAGTAAGACCATTAGATCAGCATTGCCTGCTGACGGGAAACATGTGTCCTTAAAGGATCCTCGGTTTATTTGTTCACATACAATGTGACGGAGAACATCGTGAGTAAAACCTCACACCTTAGGAACTAAACAGCAGTTCCTTCAGGTTTATTTGAGAGCCCCATGTGCTTCAACAACAGAGGTCTCCTTCAAGGTGTCCTTAATGAATATAAAGCTAAAATTCAATTAGCATCGAAATTAGAATTTTACATTTGAGACAATTTATGCAAATGTGGATTAAATTTAATTAGATTATAACCAACAAAGGTTATGAATTGCACGAGAGATGCTGTAACTGTGAATTAAAACTGGAAATGAGTTAAAACTGGTCCAAGGACTGGACAGAACAAATAGCACTGAGCTGCTTTGAGCTGAAAAGGTGAGATCTACAGGATTTCATCCAAAGTAACACGGGTCTAGTTAACAGCATAACTAAAGCTTTTAAGAAAGAGCATCACACTCTGCAGATGAATGGACAGAGTATTCTGGAATATGGTAATTGATTTTGACCTGGTTCTAAAAATAGTTATAAAATATTTGGGAAAATGACTGGGATTTTAAATCTGCGTTGAGATGTACTTGTGTGGCACTTCCATGTCTTATAACTTTTGTTTGTGTTGATTTCCATGTATCCGGAGCTTGTTGGTGAGATTGATGGATGTGGCCATTGTTGGGTCAACATTCCTGGACATGCACCTGCCCAACGACTGTGGTCGAGGCTTTGACCTCAGATGAACACTTTGATATCTGAGGGCGTTAACGTTTGCATGAACACCAACGGGACAACAGCTCCAGGACGGATCATACTACAGTCCTAAGGGCCGTATGGTTCATTGAAGTTATGATGCTTAAGAGAATTGATTTTAATCATTATGAATGTGCATATGTCTCACTCCTGTTTATGTTTCTTTTCGTTACAGGGACAGTAATGGACAGGCAGGGACAGGCCGGAGATATTAAGTCCGATGGGATGACCAGCTTAATCCGGCACCTTTTTCTTCATTCTTTTGGAGTGATGACATGTTTTTGCTTGATACACATATTGTTGAGTTTAAATGATCAGGATAGTTTGTGGTTTTTCTGTTCTGAATTGTTGTGATCTTTTCTTCTGTTCAGTTACCCTATAAAGCCTCATGTATTGTTTACACCTTTAAGCAAAACCCTCCATGTACCATTGTTACCGTGTGTTTGCTTCTCTTTGCAAAGATTAAACCTGTCTATTATTGTCAAATCCTATGCCGTCTCCATCGTCTGCTCATTTAATCCGTAACCAAAAATTCTCTTAACAGTGTGTGTGTGTGTGTGTGTGTGTGTAAGGTGGATGGGACCTCAGCCAACATCAAGGTAGATGAAAGATGAGCTGGGGGTCCTCGTACTGGAGCAGAGTCCGGGGATGGGGGGTACACATCACCCAGCAGATGAGAGGTTTGCGTCCACCCTAGGAGGAGGTAGAAAGGAGAAAAACTGCTAAATACTACTGAAAACTAGGCAGATGTAATAATAATATGAGCGGTTGAGTGTGTACCTACAGCTACAGCCAGTGTAAACCTAACCCTATGATGAGTCAGTCTCCATGCGTTTGGTGAAATAAGTATGTTTTGAAAACCTCAACAGAGTCAGCTCGCTGCACTTCCACCGGGAGCCCATTCCATAAAAATGGGGCTCTATAAGAAAAGGCTCTGTAGCCAGCAGTCTTCTTCTTCATTCGAGGAAGTTGAAGACTGCAACCCACAAAATAAGAATGGGAGAACCCCCCACTGTCCCTCCCAATCCCACTGCTCTACATGTTCAACAACAGCTACTACCAGATGAACTAGCCTTTGTGATTTTGGATAATAACTAAATAAATATGTCTTCTTCAAATGTTTTTAAGGATTATTTAGATGAGTGCATGTTGCGACTCTGGGATTTCTTCTGAAACATTGACAAAGATGGCACAATGCAAGTTCCAGATCTTGAATTCAGAAAGGCTTTGCAGGTTTGCCATTTTTCATCTTAGCCTTTAGAATCAATTTCATGATATTTTATGTATGTGTTTCTTACTTTTTTGTCAACAGCACTAGCCAAAGACATACAGAATTCATATAGTAATTAAAAGCAAGCCTGAATGTGTCTTTAATATTTGTTTTCGTTAACAGCAATCAACACTACTTTAGGATGGGTACCAGAGTATTGGAGTGAACCAACTGTTGTTGGGGATCAATTTTGCTGCAGTGTAATGTCATGGGACATTGGATCAGTTCAGGGACATTGGACAGTGGGCGTACTGATGGCTAGTTGCATATGTTATTTTATTTTTATTTCATTCAATTTATTTATTTTTTTACCTTTGAGAACTGTCTTCTAATATATGTAGGAAACAAGTATGGATAATTTGACTGTTTTAAAGCAGGCCTAGTGTTTTAATATATCTATGTAATTATTTATATATTATTTTACTTTTCTTTATATGCAATAATTTATGTCTACTTTGTTTTTCATGTTTCACTCAGAATTGTTTTCTAACATACGCTTTAAAAGTATTGATAACTTGATTTCCTATTTTTTTTTCTCTATTCCATGGACACAGGGATATTGAGTAATGTTTCTAAATAGTCTTGTTACTAAAATATACACATGGTCTATCTGTGTTAGGCACAGGTTGATACAATTCAAAGTATTTAATCGCCTGCACCTCTCTAGGACTTAACTGGCCAAAATATATCCTAATGTTGATCCCAACTGTACGCGTAGTCACCAAGCCCCTGCTTCTTTGGCTCACATAATCTGGTCATGTCCAAGCATAGGAATATTCTGGTCTGAGTTATTTAATACATTCACTGACATTTGTAAAAAGAATATTGATCCAGATCCTATCGTTGCAATATTTGGGGTGGTAATAGCATTTTCTACACTGTTAGCACGCCGACTAATTCTTACAATTTAGAAATCTCCCTCACCTCCAAAACACTCACGTTGGGTGTGCGAAATTGTGTCCTTCGTCCAGCTTGAAAAGTTAAGAACTACAGTCCAAAACTCAGCAGAAAGATTCCAGAATGTATGGCAACCTTTCTTGGATTATTATGAAAATGCATTTGATGCTAATTCTTTAGATTAAAACAAAATTAGGTTTTCATCTCCCCTTCCCCCCTTTATTTATTAATAGAGTATAAATATATCTTTTTTTTTGTTTGTTTGTTTTGTTTTGTTGTTGTTTTCTGTATTCATTCTCAGTATGCTTTAGATAACTTTGGATGCAAATCTGTAAAGGGGATATGTGAGATAATGTCTGCAAAGTGTAAGGCTGGTGGATAGTGATGCCTTGTATAACATAAGATAATGTTTGTTGGTTTGTTTGTGTTATGTACATTTAAAACAATAAAAACACTTTGAAATAACAAAAATAGAATCGGTACCAGATAGAGGAGCTTCAGAGACTTGACAGGACAGGGTTGGTACAGGTGAGTCATATTTAATTGACTTATAGAGACGTCAGTGACATGTTACAGCTGTAATCAATGTGACTTTTCTTTCTGTGAGGGACTAGCACAGATGTCTCTGAATTCTTTTTTCCTTTTTCCTTAAATAAATCACAAAAGACATCTGTGGTTTTCTCTCAAACTTATTCCACAATAATATATTTATTTTTTCAACCACAATTCTTGGTGTCAGAAGTGGGATCAAGATTGACGGCTGGACCCGGCTGAAGGACAAGGGTGTCATCAACCAGACCGCTCCAAGAGGTCTCCTCTTCCCACATTTTCTTCTGGACGGAGGATTGTCCGATGCCGACCCTCCAATCGTCATCTCTCGATCCAACGTACTCAAATAACCTCCAAACGGTATAATTATTACAAATTTATAAAATTAAGAGAAATCATTTTGTAACAGTGTCTAAAGGTGATTTTTGACTGTAACAAAGCCTAGACCAGGAATGGTCTATTATTATTATCATAAGTCAGGATTGACTGAGCAGGATTGCCATAAAATGAGTAATAATAATTTCTGAATAAGTTTTGTGAAATTAAAAGGAAGTTTTTTTTCTCCTTTTGTTTCAAGTCTGGACTGGATTGTCCTAATCTGAAAACCGAGACCAGATGGTCCTAAAATTATTAATACGGCTGGATTGCCACATAATAATTTTAAAAGTTTTTTTTATCTGTATTAGAAACCCTGACTGGGAAGGTCTATTATTGTTGATTTGAGTCTGGATTGACTGAGCAGGATTGCCATTCGACAGTAATTTCTGAAAGGGTTTTCTAGAAGCCCTGACCTGAACGGTCTATTATTATTACCATAAGTCAGGATTGACTGAGCAGGATTGCCATAAAATGAGTAATAATAATTTCTGAAAGGGTTTTTAGTTGTTTTCAGTTTTGCTAGTCTTGTGTTGTTGTTTTGTGTTGGTTTTTGTTAGTTTTTGTGTTGGTTTTAGTAGTTCTAAAGTTTCTCTATAATCTGTCTGAACCTTAAATACTGACGAGTATTTAATCAATCTGAAATATGGGATCCAATACAAGTAAAACAGTCCTGCAAAGGACTTTTGTGAAAACAATGTGATGTATATGATAGAAACCTGGCCAGGAGTTGTGATAAAATGGATGAATGGAAGTTGTATGGTTTTAATGGACGAATGAGTGAAAGTAGTTTGACTGCTTTACGCAATAGAATACAAGATGCAGAAAAGAGACTTATGTCCAAAAAAATCAGCATACCCGAAGCAAATAAAGGAGATTAAAAGACATTATGAATGTTTAGAGATGTGGGAAAAAGCAGCTGAAGAAAAGAAACAGAAAGAAAAAGAAAACAGGGAAAGAAATTTAAAACACTTAGATACAGTAAAGGGGCCATTTCAAAGCACAGGTTATAAAGCACCTGATAACATAACTAATGCGATGTCCTCTTGTTTTCCGAGTCTGACCCAGCCTGTTGGTCCGGCACTCATGAGTGAAGACGATGACCAGACCTACGTCACCGCTCTCGCTGCTGCACATCTCCACAGTGAAGAAAAGGGAGGGCTCCAGAGGCAGAGACAAGCGGCTCAGACACATGCAGCTTCTGCAACAGCTGCTCAACTGTACCCAGATCTGACCACCCAAGCTGAAACAAACACCCTGATGAACACTGGACTGTCAAGTCCTGTCACCAAACCTCCTCCATATGACTCTGCCACCAGTTCTAAGAACTCTAACAACCCCTTCACAACTGAACTTTCATCAGACAAATCTTTCTCCTTCCTGTCCCCGCCTCACACGAGAAGCAAGACACCTTATGGGGCTGTGTTTCAAGCTCCTATGATTGAATTTCCGAATCCAGCTCCACCACCACCAGCCCCAGACAATGAAACCGAAGTACAACGCCAAAGACGACTGGCTGAACACCCTGCGTCTGTGCTTATGTCTCGCTCACCAGACCCCTCAAGATGGACTCAATTAAGACAATATACCTCCTATTAACAGAGGAGGCGCCACAGTTGGCCAAAAATTCAAACTGTTCTGTCAAGTGCACAGGCCCACCGGTGCAGAGATCCCTGGTATTCTGAGAATGATCTGCAACTTAGAAGATTACTCAAAATTCAAGCAGCGGTTGAAGACCGTGGCGGCATGAACTCCCTCTCCACAATTCAATGGGCAAACAACTGTCCCAAGAAAAGAAGAGACCGAGCTGACCAATGCCCTGACACTGCTCTGAGTGACCCCAACTGACTGGCTGGTGATGACGAGGAACCGAGGGACTTCGCCTCGCAAAATGAGATGAGTATAACACACGAAAAGGACAAAATGTGAAGTGACCACTCCATTGTATGTGTATCAGTGGAAATTGGACCATCTGCTGACTCCAAATATGTTACACAAAGCTAAACAATACATGAGCTCATCCTCTGAATTAATGAAGGCAAATGCACTACATGTTACAGCGCATGTCTCCATGGGTCCAGATGAACAGTATGAAGAAAGCTGGTACCGACAAACTACTGACCGACTCATTCTGAATGGAATGTACTTTAACCAAGATTTTTGCGCTTATAATGTTCCATTACCTCACAAACTGTCAAAGTTCCTCAAAATCCAAAACTCAGCCCCGCATGTCTCAATAGCCAAACCACATAACAAACAATGTCGTGATGTTGGTCTTTTTATGACAAAATGTTTAAAAGCTACAGATTGGAAACAAGACCCAGAAAACCACTACGTGATCTTACTCTGAAAAGACATGACACTTCACTCCAAACCCACATGGACATCTGAGGCTGACTCTGCATTTACTCATTTGAAACTGCTACTACAGACAGCCCCTGCATTGGCATTGCCAAACCCTGACAAGCCTTTCTTCCAATTTGTTCACGAACGTGATGATTGTATGAATTCTGTTCTCGCCCAAAAACAGGGACAGCTGCTGAAGCCTGTGAGTTACTTCTCGACACACCTTGATCCAGTTGCTAGAGGCCACCCACCATGTCTCTGTGCTTTAGCAGCCTGTGAAGCAGCAATAATTGCCTCTCACCCTCATCTCACCCTTTTTGCTCCACATGCTGTCTCCAACATTCTGACTGAACAAAAGACAGCTCACTTGACCCCTGCTCGTCAGCTACGTTACAACACCACCCTTCTGAACCTAACTTTGGACCACTCAGCAGCAGTCCCAGGCGAGATGCTTCTGAAGCTGTCTGTTGTTCAAGAGTGGCTTGACACAAGGAAAGCGAAGCTGAAACCCATGTCTTGAATACGTCTGTGCGCAGTGGTTCTTGAAGCACTGACTCCAGCTGCAGTCCACTCTTTCTGAATCTCCCTCACGTTTTTGAATGGGTTTTGTGTCACAATCCTCTCCAGGTGTGGTTATCCCTATTGCCTGTTCACTTTTTTGAGTTTATTAGCTGATTAGAGTGTGGCACCAGGGCTCTTCAATATTGAACCTTTTCACAATATTAAAATTTTCTAAGATACTGAATTTGGGATTTTCCTTGGTTAAAGAAAAGTGTTTAATGAATAAATATAATATACAAGTTTCACTTTTGAATAGAATTAGTGAAATAAATCAACATTTTGATGATTTTCAAATTATATGACCAGCACCTGTAATTTAATGTGCTCATATTTTCATGTGCCCATATGCGCCCTTAGTGTGTATGCATGTGGAGTGAGGGGCTAGGAGGAATGAGACTGGAAGTAGTGGAAGTTGTACCTGTGATGCATTCCTTCCCAGTTCTACCTTTCCCATCAAAGACCTGGTGGTGGTCGAGGAAACGGCGGAGATCTCCTACAGATTGGAGCTTGAAATGGGGAAGGTGTGCACATATTTTGTAAGCCTGTATAGAGAGCATTTTGCAGCATTTTATGACACATTTCAGCTTGAAGAGTATTAGACCAAAATCATATGCAGACAAGATAGTGAAGATGGTAAAATTGAGGAACTAGATAAGCTCCCAGACGCCTACAATGAAGCAGACTTAGAGGGGATCAAGATGGAGATTAAACAAGTGGAGGCCATGATTCAAGACCTGCAGCTTTCAATCAAAATCTGCACCAATGTCTTCAAGTCTTTGCATGTAGAGGTAAGTATACGGCCAGCTGTCACGCATTAAATAAGGGTTTGATTCAATTAAATTGGCAATGGCCATTTGATCATTTACATGTTTATTTCAGATAACAGCCATGTTGGGCACACTGGATGCACTGGAGAAGAACTATGACAAGAACCTGGTGCTGGTGACACTGAGTACATCAAGATCCAGCTGCAACTTGAGGAGAGTGAGAGACGCCACCAGGAAATCTTCAACCCAACATTGGTTTTTGCATTGTTAGAGTCAGTAAGCCATCGTGAGCCAGCTCAATGCTCATCTAAGTTCAGGGAACACATATGGAGGGAGGGGAAAAGACTCAAGCCCATTCCAGAGCGTGAGTCTGTGTACTGGTGCTCTGGTTACTCTAGTCCAAGCATATTAGGTTAAATTAGGTTCTACACCAACTACAAATGCTTCATTCTAAGAAGCCCCTTCCTGCATCATAGCTTACTAGTTTATTTTTCACAAATATAACACAAAAACAACTAACACTGAATTGTTTTAACATATTTAAAGAAAGAACAAAGAACTTTAAATTGTGAGATCTGTTTCTCCTCTACTCCATGCCTTTTTTAACATTTTCTTAGTGTATAATTGTACAGTTGTATCTACATTTTATATTTTGATCTAGAATTTTTAGGCTTTAATGTTAATGTTATCTGTGTGGGTCTGAGTGTAACACAATTT
>JALDNG010003399.1:0-28674 GCA_024349245.1 Neodontobutis hainanensis | reverse complement strand
TGCCAGTTTACAGTCTGTACTATTGCTCTAATGCAGTCTGTTCTACTGCATAACTACGGTCTGTTTTACTGCACATCTACAGTCTGTTCTAATGCACATCTACAGTCTTTTCTAATGCATGTCTACAGTCTGTTCTACTGCATGTTTACAGTCTGTTCTACAGCGCATCTTAAGTCTGTTCTACTGCACGTCTTCAGTCTGCTCTATTGCAAGTCTACAGTCTGTTTTACTGCACATCTACAGTCTGTTCTAATGCACATATACAGTCTGTTCCTATGCAAGTATACAGTATGTACTACTGCTCAACTACAGTCTGTTCTACTGCACGTCTACAGTCTGTTCTACTGCACCTCTACAGTCTGTTGTAAAGCATTTCTATTAGTGTTTTCTAAAACTCATATACAGTCTGTTCTAATGCTCATCTACAGTCAACTACTGCACCTCTACAGTCTGTTGTAAAGCATGTCTACAGTGTTTTCTAATACTCATATACAGTCTGTTCTAATGCTCGTACAGTCTGTACTACTGCACCACTACAGTCTATTCTTCGCACATCGTCAGTCTGTTCTACTGGACGTTTACAGTCTGTTCTAATGCTCGCCTACAGTCTTTTCTACTGCACGTCTTCTGTCTGTTCTAATAATTGTCTACATTCTGTACTACTGCTTCTTACAGTCTATACTACTGCACATCTATAGTCTGTTCTATTGCTCGAATATCGTTTGTTCTATTACCCAATAACAGTCTTTACTACTCGACCTCTACAGTTTGTTCTACTGTTCCTCTACAGTCTGTTCTAATGCTCGTCTACAGTTTGTACAACTAGACCTCTACAGTCTGTTCTAAAGCATGTCTACAGTGTTTTCTAATACTCATATACAGTCTGATCTAATGCTCATCTACAGTCTGTACTACTGCACCTCTAGAATCTATTATTCTGCACATTGACAGTCTGTTCTACTAGACGTTACAGTCTATTCTAATGATCGTCTACAGTCTGTTCTACAGCCAATCTAGAGTCTGTACTACTGCTGCTCTGAAGACTGTTCAACTGCACGTTTACAGTCTGTTGAACTGCACCTCTACAGTCTGTTCTATTGTACATCTACAGTCTGTTCTAATGCACATCTACAGTCTGTTCTACTGCAAGTCTACAGTCTGTTCTAATAATTGTCTACAGTCCGTTCTACTGCACGTCTACAGTCCTTTCTAATAATTGTCGACAGTCTATAATACTGCAGCTCTACAGTCTCTTCTACTGCACATCTACAGTCTGTTCTAATGCTCGTCTATAGTCTGAACAACTGCACCTCTACAGTCTGTTCTAAAGCATGTCTAGAGTATTTTCTAATACTCATATATAGTCTGTTCTAATGCTAGTCTATAGTCTGAACTACTGCACCTCTACAGTCTGTTCTAAAGCATGTCTAGAGTGTTTTCTAATACTCATATACAGTCTGTTCTAATGCGCGTTTACAGTCTGTACTAGTGCATCTCTACAGTCTATTCTTCTGCACATTGTCAGTCTGTTCTACTGGACGTTTACAGTCTGTTCTAATGCTCGTCTACAGTCTGTTCTAAAGCCAATCTAGAGTCTGTACTACTGCTGCTCTGAAGTATGTTCAACTGCATGTCTACAGTCTCTTCAACTGCACCTCTACATTCTGTTCTATTGTACTTCTACAGTCTTTTCTACTGCACGACTATAGTCTGTTTTAATAAACGCCTACTGTCTCCTCTAATGCACATCTACAGTCTGTTCTACTGGATGTCTACAGTCTGTTCTAATAATTGTCTAGAGTCTGTTCTACTGCACGCCTACAGTCTCTTTTAATAATTGTCAACTTTCTGTACTACTGTACTTCTAAAGTCTCTTCTACTGCACATCTACAGTTTGTTCTAATGGTCGTCTAGAGTCTGTACTACTGGACCTCTACACTCTGTTCTAAAGCATGTCTACAGTCTTTTCTAATACTCATGTACAGTCTGTTCTAATGCTCGTAAAGACTGTAGACGAGCATTAGAACAGACTGTAAACGCCCAGTAGAAGAGACTGACAATGTGCAGAAGAATAGACTCTAGAGATGCAGTAGTACAGACTGTGGACGAGCATTAGAACAGACTGTAGATGTGCATTAGAACAGACTTTAGAAGTGCAATAGTAGAGACTGTAGATGTGTAGTATAACAGACTGTAGACGTTTATAAGAACAGACTGTAGACGTGCAGTAGAACAGAGTATAGATGAGCAGTAGTACAGATTGTAGACTTACATTAGAACAGACTGTGGATGTGCAGTTAGAACAGACTGTAGATGTGCAGAAGAACAGACTGTAGACTGTAGGAAATATGGTCTTATTAATTAATAATTAATATGAATATTAATTATGAAAATTAATCATTAATATTTTGCTTATCAAAATATTAATTTCTTTCGGGGCACCACTCTAGTTTTGAACAGATCCAGAGAAACTGTTTAGTCTAGTCTCATTAATCTAAAGGAAGTAAATTCTTCTCGTTTTCGAAAATTAATGAATTAAACATTGAAACAGTAAATGTCTTTATGGGGTTTTATTAAAGATTATAAAAATTTAAACAGTGAATAATGACAGGGGAAATGACACAAAGGGATAATTATTGACACATGAATGGGTAAATCAAAGAACGATAAAACACTTTACTTTCAGAGGATTTTGTGGCCTATTGATTATTAACTCTATTATTAGATGAGAGGCTGTTACGGAGCGTTTAAAGCGGTTCGATGACGGTTTCTGAGGCCAAGGCTGTTATGTTTAGACAGTTAGACGCCAAACTTGTGTAACTAACAATTAGACTCACCCTGGGGGTCGTGATTGGTCTCAGATCTTAGCGACGAGAGGTCTAGAGGTTGTCCGAACCCTGTCGCAACCGCTGACGCTTGTCGCCTCCAGGATGGCCTGCTGTTTCCACTCTCCAGAGGGGCTGCCGTGGCCCGGGAGATTCAAAAAGCGTCTCGTTACTGTCACAACTAGCCAAGCCTTTTAGCATCAGCGCCGCATTACACGAGTAAAATTGAGTCTTTCAAAGTTATTGCGAAGTCCACTGGAGAAGGTTTAGCGGCTGTGTTGCTGGCTTAAACTTGCTCGAGAAAGTTAGATTTTAGTCAAGCTAACTCTTTAGCAGGCAGGAAATCTTCAAAAATAAAAGCGAGGCAACTTCCTTTTGTTGGCAGGCTGGCAGGAAGTAAGCTACTTTGAACAGCTGTGTGAAGGAAACTTTATCGCGCAAGCTAAACTTGCAGGCTTTAAAGTACAAAGAAAATTTACTGCTACACGAGGTCCGAGCTTGTGAGAGGTTCGAGGCCTACGGCCCTGAACGGACAAGAGGTCCAGTGCGAAGTGAAGAGGAGACGGAGAGTAGTGCAGAGAGAGCGTGTTTTTGACCAGCGGTCACTTTTAACACTTTTGGACGGGGTGTGTCTTACGGAGGAAGGCATTGCTTTGGGGGAGTTTAAATGTTTAAACTAAGTCTTAAACATTCCTTTGTTTCACCCTATTTTCCTTGGTTTTAAAACACACAAACACATTCGTACTTGCAGGATTATGCAAAGAAACATTTGTCAGACTTATTATAAAAACATATATTCATTAAATTTTATTAACATAAAACGTAACTCTGTAGGAATGGAAGGAATTAGTTGACTTGTAAAACTCTGCATCCTGAAACAAACAGTATAATTGTTAGTACATTCACAATCTTTCTAAGTAATAAAATAACAAAATGTCCTTTAATGAAATAACACCAAATGTCCTTCTTGAGTGCAGAGTCATTTGTCCAGTTAAACCAAAAGGGGTTAGTGTTTGACCATGCCCGAACGACTATGATCAAAGACATTTTCAACTGTCAATCAGGATTAGAATAAAGTGTTCTCGAGAAAGCTGGATGGACACCTTATCTACAGGATTTACGGCTTTTGGACATGGCGCCTAGCAGTCTGTGATGTTCCATGTCACCTTTGACACGGTGCTGGGTAGAACGAAGTTCCAATTCTTATAAAAGCAAAACAAAGTCATTAATAAGTTTCCTGTCCTTGGCAAAACACGTTGGTGTCCTTTTATCTAAAAGAAAACGGGTTAGCATGTCTTCTTCTCAAGATTTACATCCACAGCCTGTCTCTGGAGGCCGATGGTGAAACAACAGTTGTTAATCTTGAAGACCCTTAGTGAAACAGTTTGGAGGTCTGTAAGTGATTAAACAAATGTTATAATCCGTGTGGCGTTCTGGAGGCTGATCTGCTACAAGACGTTTATTAGAACAGACTGTAGACCTGCAGTAGAACAGACCGTAGATGAGCAGTAAAACAGACTATAGATTTGCATTAGAACAGACTTTAAAAGTGCAGTAGTAGAGACTGTACACGTGTAGTAGAACAGACTGTAGATGAGCAGTAGTACAGACTGTAGACTTACATTAGAACAGACTGTAGATGTGCATTAGAACAGACTGTAGACGTGCAGTAGAACAGACTGTAGATGAGCAGTATTACAGACTGTAGGCTTGCATTAGAACAGACAATAGATGTACATTAGAACAGACTGTAGATGTGCAGTAAAACAGACTGTAGACGTGCAGTGGAAGACTGTAGTAGAGCAGTAGTACAGACTGTAAACTGGCATTAGAACAGACTGTAGAGGTGCAGGTGAACAGACAGTACACGTGCAGTTGAGCAGACTTCAGAGCAGCAGTAGTACAGACTCTAGATTGGCTTTAGAACTGACTATAGACAAGCATTAGAACAGGCTATAAACGTCCAGTAGAACAGACTCTATATAAGTATTAGAAAACACTCTAGATATGCTTTATAACAAAATGTAGAGGTGCAGTAGTTCCGACTGTAGACGAACATTAGAACAGACTGTATATGAGTATTGGAAAACACTCTAAACATGCTTTAGAACAGACTGTAGAGGTGCAGTAATACAGACTGTAGATGAGAATTAGAAAAGACTGTAAACGCCCAGTAGAACAGACTGACAATGTGCAGAAGAATAGACTGTAGAGATGCAGCAGTACAGACTGTAGACAAGCATTAGAACAGACTGTATATGAGTATTAGAAAACACTCTAGACATGCTTTAGAATAGACTGTAGAGCTGCAGTAGTTCAGACTGTAGACGAGCATTAGAACAGAGTATAGATGAGCAGTAGTACAGATTGTAGACTTACATTAGAACAGACTGTGGATGTGCAGTTAGAACAGACTGTAGATGTGCAGAAGAACAGACTGTAGACGTTTATTAGAACAGACTGTAGACCTGCAGTAGAACAGACCGTAGATGTGCAGTAAAACAGACTATAGATTTGCATTAGAACAGACTTTAAAAGTGCAGTAGTAGAGACTGTACACGTGTAGTAGAACAGACTGTAGATGAGCAGTAGTACAGACTGTAGACTTACATTAGAACAGACTGTAGATGTGCATTAGAACAGACTGTAGACGTGCAGTAGAACAGACTGTAGATGAGCAGTATTACAGACTGTAGGCTTGCATTAGAACAGACAATAGATGTACATTAGAACAGACTGTAGATGTGCAGTAAAACAGACTGTAGGCGTGCAGTGGACGAGACTGTAGTAGAGCAGTAGTACAGACTGTAAACTGGCATTAGAACAGACTGTAGAGGTGCAGGTGAACAGACAGTACACGTGCAGTTGAGCAGACTTCAGAGCAGCAGTAGTACAGACTCTAGATTGGCTTTAGAACTGACTATAGACAAGCATTAGAACAGGCTATAAACGTCCAGTAGAACAGACTCTATATAAGTATTAGAAAACACTCTAGATATGCTTTATAACAAAATGTAGAGGTGCAGTAGTTCCGACTGTAGACGAACATTAGAACAGACTGTATATGAGTATTGGAAAACACTCTAAACATGCTTTAGAACAGACTGTAGAGGTGCAGTAATACAGACTGTAGATGAGAATTAGAAAAGACTGTAAACGTCCAGTAGAACAGACTGACAATGTGCAGAAGAATAGACTGTAGAGATGCAGCAGTACAGACTGTAGACAAGCATTAGAACAGACTGTAAATGAGTATTAGAAAACACTCTAGACATGCTTTAGAATAGACTGTAGAGCTGCAGTAGTTCAGACTGTAGACGAGCATTAGAACAGAGTATAGATGAGCAGTAGTACAGATTGTAGACTTACATTAGAACAGACTGTGGATGTGCAGTTAGAACAGACTGTAGATGTGCAGAAGAACAGACTGTAGACGTTTATTAGAACAGACTGTAGACCTGCAGTAGAACAGACCGTAGATGAGCAGTAAAACAGACTATAGATTTGCATTAGAACAGACTTTAAAAGTGCAGTAGTAGAGACTGTACACGTGTAGTAGAACAGACTGTAGATGAGCAGTAGTACAGACTGTAGACTTACATTAGAACAGACTGTAGATGTGCATTAGAACAGACAGTACACGTGCAGTTGAGCAGACTTCAGAGCAGCAGTAGTACAGACTCTAGATTGGCTTTCGAACTGAATATAGACAAGCATTAGAACAGGCTATAAACGTCCAGTAGAACAGACTCTATATAAGTATTAGAAAACACTCTAGATATGCTTTATAACAAAATGTAGAGGTGCAGTAGTTCCGACTGTAGGCGAACATTAGAACAGACTGTATATGAGTATTGGAAAACACTCTAAACATGCTTTAGAACAGACTGTAGAGGTGCAGTAATACAGACTGTAGATGAGAATTAGAAAAGACTGTAAACGTCAGTAGAACAGACTGACAATGTGCAGAAGAATAGACTGTAGAGATGCAGTAGTACAGACTGTAGACAAGCATTAGAACAGACTGTATATGAGTATTAGAAAACACTCTAGACATGCTTTAGAATAGACTGTAGAGCTGCAGTAGTTCAGACTGTAGACGAGCATTAGAACAGACTCTATATGAGTTTTAGAAAACACTCTGCACATGCTTTAGAACAGATTGTAAAAGGTGCAGTATTTCTGACTGTAGACATGCATTAGAACAGACTGTATATGAGTATTAGAAAACACTCAAGACATGCTTTAGAACAGACTGTAGATGAGCAGTAATACAGACTGTAGACTTGCATTAGAACAGACTGTAGATGTGCAGTAGAACAGACTGTAGGCGTTTATTAGAACAGACTGTAGACCTGCAAAAGAACAGACCGTAGATGAGAAGTAAAACAGACTATAGACTTGCATTAGAACAGACTGTAAAACTGACTGTAGACGAGCATTAGAACAGACTGTAAACATCCAGTAGAACAGACTGACAATGTGCAGAAGAATAGACTGTAGAAATGCAGTAGTACAGACTGTAGACGAGCATTAGAAGAGAGTGTAGATGTGCATTAGAACAGACTGTAGGCGTGCAGTAGAACAGACTGTAGATGAGCAGTAGTACAGACTGTAGGCTTGCATTAGAACAGACAGTAGATGTACATTAGAACAGACTGTAGATGTGCAGTAAAACAGACTGTAGGCGTGCAGTGGGCGAGACTATAGTAGAGCAGTAGTACAGACTGTAAACTGGCATTAGAACAGACTGTAGAGGTGCAGGTGAACAGACAGTAGACGTGCAGATGAGCAGACTTCAGAGCAGCAGTAGTACAGACTCTAGATTGGCTTTAGAACTGACTATAGACGAGCATTAGAACAGGCTATAAACGTCAGTAGAACAGACTCTATATAAGTATTAGAAAACACTCTAGATATGCTTTATAACAAAATGTAGAGGTGCAGTAGTTCCGACTGTAGACGAACATTAGAACAGACTGTATATGAGTATTAGAAAACACTCTAAACATGCTTTAGAACAGACTGTAGAGGTGCAGTAATACAGACTGTAGATGAGAATTAGAAAAGACTGTAAACGTCCAGTAGAACAGACTGACAATGTGCAGAAGAATAGACTGTAGAGATGCTGTAGTACAGACTGTAGACATGCATTAGAACAGACTGTATATGAGTTTTAGAAAACACTCTAGACATGCTTTAGAACAGACTGTAGAGCTGCAGTAGTTCAGACTGTAGACGAGTATTAGAACAGACTCTATATGAGTTTTAGAAAACACTCTGCACATGCTTTAGAACAGATTGTAAAAGGTGCAGTATTTCTGACTGTAGATATGCATTAGAACAGACTGTATATGAGTATTAGAAAACACTCTAGACATGCTTTAGAACAGATTCTAGATGAGCAGTAATACAGACTGTAGACTTGCATTAGAACAGACTGTAGATGTGCAGTAGAACAGACTGTAGACGTTTATTAGAACAGACTGTAGACATGCAAAAGAACAGACCGTAGATGAGTAGTAAAACAGACTATAGACTTGCATTAGAACAGACTGTAAAACTGACTGTAGACGAGCATTAGAACAGACTGTAAACATCCAGTAGAACAGACTGACAATGTGCAGAAGAATAGACTGTAGAAATGCAGTAGTACAGACTGTAGACGAGCATTAGAAGAGAGTGTAGATGTGCATTAGAACAGACTTTAGAAGTGCAGTAGTAGAGACTGTAGATGTGTAGTAGAACAGACTGTAAATGAGCAGTAGTAGAGACTGTAGACTTGTATTAGAACAGACTGTAAACGTGCAGTAGAACAGACTGTAGATGAGCAATAAAACCGACTGTACAAGTGCAGTAGAACAGACTGTAGATGAACAGTTGTACAGACTGTAGACTTTCATTAGAACATACAGTAGATGTCCATTAGAATAGACTGTAGATGTGCAGTAGAACAGACTGACGAGGTGCAGAAGAATAGACTGAAGAGTTGCAGTAGTTGAGACTTTACACGAGGATTAGAACAGCCTGTACATGACTATTAGAAAAGACTGTAGACATGCCTTAGAAGAGACTGTAGAGGTGCAGTAGTACAGACTGTAGACGAGCATTAAAACAAACTGTAGATGTGCAGTAGACCAGACTGTAGACGTGCAGTTGAACAGACTTTAGAGCAGCAGTAGTACAGACTCTAGATTGGCTTTAGAACAGACTGTAGATGAGCTTTAGAACAGACTGTAGAGGTGCAGTAGTTCAGACTGTAGATGAGCATTAGAACAGACTCTATATGAATATTAGACAACACTCTAGACATGCTTTAGAACAGGCAGTAGAGGTGCAGTTGTACAGACTGTAGACGAGCATTAAAACAGACTGTATATTAGTATTAGAAAACACTCTAGACATGCTTTAGGACAAACTGTAGATGTGCAGTAGTACAGACTGTAGACGTTTTTTGGAATAGACTGTAGACGTGCAGTAGAACAAACTGTAGACGAGCAGTAGTACAGACTGGAGAATTCCATTAGAACAGATTGTAGATGTGCATTAGAACAGACTGTAGATGTGCAAAAGAATAGACTGTAGAGGGCAGTAGTTGAGACTTTACACGAGCATTAGAACAGACTGTACATGAGTATTAGAAAAGACTGTAGACATGTTTTAGAACAGACTGTAGAGTTCCAGTAGTACAGACTCTAGACGACCATTAGAACAAACTGTAGATGTGCAGTATAACAGACTCTAGACAATTATTATCTATTAACAATAGAAAAGACTGTAGAGGTGCAGTTGAACAGACTGTAGATGTGCAGTTGAATAGACTTCAGAGCAGAAGTAGAACAGACTCTAGATTGGCTTTGGAACAGACTGTAGACGAGCATTAGAACAAACAGTAAACAACCTGTAGAACAGACTAAGAATGTGCAGAAGAATAGACTCTAGAGGTGCAGTAGTACAGACTGTAGATGAGGATTAGAACAGACAGTATATGAGTATTAGAAAACACTGTAGATATGCTTTAGAACAGACTGTAGATTTGCAGTAGTTCAGATTGTAGACGAGCATTAGAACAGACTTTATATGAGTATTAGAAAACACTGTAGACATGCTTTAGAACAGACTGTAGATGTGCAGTAGAACAGAATGTAGACTTGCAGTAGAACAGACTGCAGAGCAGCAGTAGTACAGACTCTAGACTGGCATTAAAACAGACTGTAGAGCTGCAGTAGAACAGACTGTAGAGGAGATGTAGAACAAACTGTAGAGGTGGAGTAGTAAAGACTTTTATTGGGCATTAGAACAGACTGTATTCGAGCAATAGAACAGACTATAGATGTGCAGTAGTACAGACTGCATTAGAACAGACTGTGGACGAGTATTTGAACAGACTATAGACGTGTATTAGAACAGACTGTAGATGTCCAGTAAACCAGTCTAATGATGCTGCAGAAGAAAATAATTTAAAGGTCCGTTAGTAGAGACTGTAGACGAGCATTAGATTAGACTGTAGATGTGCATTAGAACAGAATGTAGACATACAATAGAAAAGACGTAGAGGTGCAGTTGAACAGACTATAGACATACAGTTGAAAAGACTTCAGAGCAGCATTAGAACAGACTCTAGACTTGCTTTAGAACAGACTGTAGTCGTGCAGTAGAACAGACTGTATATGAGCAGTAAAACAGACTGTAGACGTGCAGTAGAACAGACTGCAGTAGAGCAGAGGTAAAGAATGTAAACTGGCATTAGAACAGACTGTTGAGGTGCAGTTAAAATGACTGTAGACGTGCAGTAATACAGACTGTAGACAAGCATTAGAACAGACTGTAGAAGTGCAGTAGTACAGACTTCAAATGTGCAGTAGAACAGACTGTAGACGTTTATTAGAACAGACTGTAGACTTGCAGTAGAACAGACCATAAATGAGCAGTAGTACAGACTGTAGACTTGCATTAGAACAGACTGTAGATGAGCAGTAGTACAGATTATAAACTCGCATTAGAACAGACTGTAGATGAGCAGTAGTACAGATTATAGACTTGCATTAGAACAGACTGTAGATGTGCATTAGAACAGACTGTAGATATGCAGAAAAAGAGACTGTAGACGTGCGGTAGAACAGACTGCAGTAGAGCAGAGGTACAGACTGTAAACTGGCATTAGAAGAGACTGTTGAGGTGCAGTTGAAAAGACTGTAGACGTGCAGTTGAACAGACTGTAGATGTGCATTTAAAAAGACTGTAGACGTACAATACAACAGACTGTATACGAGCATTAGAACAGACTGTAGACATCTAGTAGAAAAGACCGTAGATGTGCAGTAGCACAGAATTAAGACAAGAATTAGAACAGACTGTAGACCTGCACTAGAACAGACCATAAATGAGCAGTAGTACAGACTATAGACTTGCATTAGAACAGACTGTAGATGTGCATTAGAAACAGACTTTAGAAGTGCAGTAGTAGAGACTGTAGATGTGTAGTAGAAAAGACTGTAGACGTTTATCAAAACAGACTGCAGACATGCAGTAGAACAGACTGTAGACGTGCAGTAGAAAAGACTGTAGGCAAGCATTAGAACAGACTGTAAACATCCAGTAGAACAGACTGACAATGTGCAGAAGAATAGACTTTAGAGGTGCAGTAGTACAGACTGTAGACGAGCATTAAAACAGACTGTAGACGAGCATTAAAAAAGACTGTAGAAGTGCAGTAGTACAGACTGTAAATGTGCAGAACAGACTGTAGACGTTTATTAAAACAGATTGTAGGCGTGGAGTAGAACAGACCGTACATGAGCAGTAGTACAACTTGTAGACTTGCATTGGAACAGACTGTAGACGAGCATTAGAACAGACTGTATATAAGTATTACAAAACACTCTAGACATGCTTTAGAACAGACTGTAGAGGTACAGTAATACAGACTGTAGACGAGCATTAGAACAGACTGTAGAGGTGCAGTTGAACAGACTGTAGACTTGCAGTTGAACAGACTGTAAACATTTATTAGAAGAGATTTTAGACCTGCAGTAGAACAGACCGTAGATGAGCAGTAGTAAAGACTGTAGACTTGCATTAGAAGAGACTGTAGATGTGCATTAAAACAGACTTTAGAAGTGCAGTAGTAGAGACTGTAGACGTGCAGTAGAATAGACTGTAGATGAGCAGTAGTATAGACTGTAGACTTGCATTAGAACAGACTGTAGATGTGCAGTAGAACAGACTGTAGATATGCAGTAAAAAGACTGTAGAAGTGCAATAGAACAGACTTCAGTAGAGCAGAGGTACAGACTGTAAAATGGCATTAGAACAGACTGTAGACTTGGAGTTGAACAGACTTCAGAGCAGCAGCAGTAGTACAGACTCTAGTTTGGCTTTAGAACTGACTGTAGGCGAGCATTAAAACCTGAAGATACCAAGATGGCTGCAGGTGGGAGAGGTGCTGTCACAGTGCTCCTAATCTACTGTTTGCTTACAAAGATTTTAAAGCCTATTCATGTTGAACCAGTTCGGATATGTGGTAACATATTTCCTCTGCTTCATTTAAATGACAACCCGTCAAAATATGAAGATCTGGGACATAAACAGACAAACAATGTTTTGGCAAAAGCAAGCACCGACTATGGAACCTACACTCTGGCCATGACTTTGGTCTACCCACTACTTTATCATAGGAAGACTAAATCAACAACACCGACTCGATCATCGCTGACAACTGGACTCATTATCACCATATGTTTGATGTTATCCGGAGATATCCACCCGTGTCAGGCCCGCACCACTTCAAGGACGTCAGGAGAGGCTAATTCACGCGATAGAGGACAAACACGCCACTCATACCTTGCGGTTGGCTGTGGCCGGGCTGTCATTCCAGGTATGGGCGATGCTGTGGATGGCTTGGTGCCGGGGTGGTCTGTCGGGCGCTGCGCGAGGTGGCTCTGAGTCCGAGGGTGTGTCGGTGCGTCGGAGGTAAGCTTTGGTGGAGAGTCCGTGGGGACGGCGGCGTGGTGAGGCCTTGGCCTCGCCTGGGAGTGGGAGGCCTGGCCGGATGCACAACAAATTCAAATTTTCCGTAATGGACGCTCCGTTACCATGGTAGACCGTAAACAGGAAGCGACTTAATCCAGGGGTAGCCAAACATCGGAAATGGGCATTCTTTCAGACTGTCAATCACTCAAAAATAGTTTGGGACCCTAAAGCAAAACCCAAAGGTCTGTTGGGAGGGCATATAAATATAAGAAGTATCATGTCCAAAACAGAAGAAGTTAATCACCTATTACTCAACTCAAATTTGGATTATCTCTGTCTATCTGAGACTTGGCTCTATAACAATGCTCCCTCCGCAGCACTTAACATCCCTGGCTACAATATGTTCAGGAGAGACAGAGAAGGAGCAAAGGGCGGAGGTGTCATGATATACATAAAAAATAATATTCAGTGTCAGGAAATTCAATGGCTGAATAATCATGAACTGGAATGTTTGGGCTTAAATATTATACTATCACCACAAATGTCTTTTACAATCATTGTGGTATATCGCCCCCCCTCTTCAGATGCCATTTTTTATGAAAAGTTTGAAAAATTACTGAAAGAATGTAACTTAAATAAAGAGATCATTATTTTGGGGGATATCAACATAAACTGGGAGGATACATCGTGTAGAAAAAGGCTTAAACAAATAACTGACAAATTTGATCTAGTCCAAATGATAAAAGGGTCCACAAGAATCACCCCATCAAGCAGAACCCAGATTGATTTGGCATTTACCAACCGACCTGAGAGAATATTTAAATCATATAATTTGTTAGCTGGTCTTTCTGATCACAATTTGATCCTTGTGGCCAGGAAGCTCTCAAAAGAGATTTGATCATTCTATTAGAGCGTGAGTTTGTTGGAATCCCAAAGAATCGCCAGGAAGCATTTAATAGTGCTGTCCAGCAGATTGATTGGGATCACATATTGCTGGGAATAAATTGTGAAATGGACTGTGAATCTTTTGTGGCGACAATTGAAAGAACAATTAAGGATTTTAGCTGTAAACTTAAACACAAACATAATAAAAATAAACTTCCCTGGATGAACTTGGACATCCTCAAACTAATGAAAGAGAGGGATTGTGCGTTAAAAGATGCAATTAAGACTAAGTCAGCTAGTGCTAAAAATCTATTTACAACATTGAGGAATAGGACCGTTAAAGCTATACGCAAAGCCAAAGCAGATTATTTTTTGACCATAATAGAAAATGCAAAAAGGGATTCTAAAACAATTTGGAATCAAATGAAAAAGCTTGTAGGACAGGATACAAAAAGGAAACAACTTTTAGAAATTAAGATAAATGGACAAATTACAAATAACACAAACAAAGTTGCAGATGTCTTCAATAATTTTTTTATTGAATCTGTATCCACTGTTGCACAAACCTTACCATTTAATAATTTAAATATCTGTCCAATAAACAATTCAGAGTCAATTTTCAACCTGGGTATAGTCACAGAATCGGACGTCTTACAGACAATAAAAATACTAAAAGCTTCAAGAACTAAAGACATATATGGCATAGATATGTGCATGCTGAAAGAACTCAGTTCCACACTATTAACACCAGTCACCAAAATTGTCAATCTCTCCTTTTCTGAGGTAGTATTACCGAGTGTGTGGAAGTCAGCTGCTGTTGTTCCAATTCTCAAAAATGGAGATCCGTTATTAGTAGATAATTATAGACCTATCAGTATCATACCTACAGTGTCAAAAGTTGCTGAGAAACTAATTTCTCAACAAATAATAACACATTTAAATACCAGTACATTTTCTCTTCATTCAATGCAATTTGGTTTCAGAAGTCAGCATTCCACTGAAACTGCTAATTGTTTTTCATAGAAAATATTAAACATCTACTGGACAAAGGTGGTGTGGTGGGAGCTGTGTTTCTCGATCTAAAAAGCTTTTGACACTGTAAACCATAAAATATTATTAAGCAAATTAAGTAAATTCAATTTCTCATTAGATGCAATAAAATGGATAGAATCATATCTATCGAATCGTTCACAGTCAGTTAGAATTAGTGATTATCACTCACCGCCCTTGCTGTGTCCACAGGGGTTCCCCAAGGCTCTATTTTAGGGCCACTCTTATTTTCACTGTACATAAATGATCTCCCTTCAGTTTGTCCAGATGTTTATATTCAGATGTATGCAGATGACACAGTCATTTATACTCATGGTAAAAACGTAAAACAAGTTGCTGAAAAACTTACACAGTCTATGGCCCATGTCTCTGAATGGCTAAATCAATCCTGCTTAAAACTTAATATAAATAAAACCGTTTCAATGTTTTTTTCTAAATCTAATATTGAAAATAGTCAGGCAGATATTTATGTGACTGGGGATAAAATAAAAGTTGTGTCAGAATTCAAATACTTAGGCATCATAATAGACTCTAAATTAACTTTTAAATCACACATAAAAAAGGTCTGCAATCGAGTCAAATTTAATATTGCAAATTTCCGGTTCATAAGATCAAACTTGTCACTTCAGGCAGCTAAAATGTTTATGTACAGTATGGTTTTGTCTCACATCACTTACTGTCTGACAACCTGGTCACAGGCAAATAAAACAACACTCAAACCATTAGAGTCACTTTATAAACAGACAGTCAAAATTTTGGATAAAAAACCGTTAAAATATCATCATTGTGCCATTTTACAAAAACATAAGCTTTTAAGTTGGGAAAATATCATCAAAAATTCAAACCTCTGTCTGTTTTATAAAATCACCCATGGTCTGTCATCTCCTCCACTTAGTCAGTTTGTGAAAATTAGAAACATCACACAGAGAGTAACACGAGGGTCGGCTCGAGGAGACTGTGTTGTTCCTCTAAGGAAAAGCACATTTAGTCAGAGTGCCTTTTCGGTCAGAGGAGCTCAGGAGTGGAACTCCGTTCCTCAGAACATCAGAGATCTCCCACATACACTCTGTTCAAAAATCATTTAAAACACTGGCTTATAACAAATCAGACATGTCAACATTAATAAGATGATGTAACTTCTCTCAACCCAACCTGTTGCCACTTGTCTTGTTGTGTAAATGTGTATAATGATATTATTATTAGCATTTTCTTTTTCCTTGTCTTCAACATAATTTTTGTTTTATAGTAAATCTGTATATTGTATTTAGCAATAGGTTTTGTTGTGTTTTTTGTGCAATTGTCATTTGTTATGTTTTGTTATTTATCTCTAAACCAAGAGCTACAAATACGGCAAGAAACGCTAATGAAGAAATGTCTACGGTTTGGCAGCCAAATAGTGTAGTGTCTCTTTAAGAAAGGAGTGTGCCGTGAGTACATGTGACCGGCGTGTATTACGTGAAAAGCAAGCGTGAGAGTAATTCAATTTGTGAATGACTTTCAACCCGGTGTGCAGCCACTTGGTAAGCTCTCTTAATTTCCAATGTTTTCTTGTCTGTTTATGATGTAGACTTTATGTTGTCTGCTGTTGCCACGTTATGTTGTTGTGCTGTGGTTACATCCGTGCTCCGTTGAATGCTATGCTTAGTTTGGTTAACTATAAAGACAACGCTATGCTGTGGCAGATCTGAGCAGACAAGTTAACGTACATGACGCTGACAATTAGACTTGTAACACTGCTGTACATTATGTGTCCATTTGTATTTACTTTCATTGGCTTTGTGAATGTTTGACTAAGTTTGAATCGGACCGGCATCTAACATAACGTACTTCCTGGTTTGCTGCGGGCATTCTGGGAGCTGTAGTTTCCAGCTGTGGTTCTTTGCTTACAGAAAAGACTGCATGAATTTGCACAAGCGTTAGTAGGACATGAATATGGTGCTTTATGTTTTAAGTGTGAAGCATGTACATACATTATGAGATGATGATTATTATTATTATAATTATTATTATTATTATAGTATATTAGTAATATTATATAGTTCTATTTTGATGTTTATTGTTATGTGTTATCATTGTTTGTAATATGCTCATGAAATTGAAATATTGTATTTATTATTTCAGGTTTATTACCTGGTTACCATTTATGAAAATAAATTAAACAAATAAATGTGGAAGACCGAGTAATATCCTTTTTACGCTGGCTTAAACTTGCTCGAGAAAGTTTGATTTTAGTCAAGCTAACTCTTTAGCAGGCAGGAAATCTTCAAAAATAAAGCGAGGCAACTTCCTTTTGTTGGCAGGCTGGCAGGAAGTAAGCTACTTTGAACAGCTGTGTGAAGGAAACTTTATCGCGCAAGCTAAACTTGCAGGCTTTAAAGTACAAAGAAAATTTACTGCGTTACACGAGGTCCGGAGCTTGTGAGAGGTTCGAGGGCCTACGGCCCTGAACGGACAAGAGGTCCAGTGCGAAGTGAAGAGGAGACGGAGAGTAGTGCAGAGAGAGCGTGTTTTTGACCAGCGGTCACTTTTAACACTTTTGGACGGGGTGTGTCTTACGGAGGAAGGCATTGCTTTGGGGGGGAGTTTAAATGTTTAAACTAAGTCTTAAACATTCCTTTGTTTCACCCTATTTTCCTTGGTTTTCGTAAAACACACAAACACATTCGTACTTGCAGGATTATGCAAAGAAACATTTGTCAGACTTATTATAAAAACATATATTCATTAAATTTTATTAACATAAAACGTAACTCTGTAGGAATGGAAGGAATTAGTTGACTTGTAAAACTCTGCATCCTGGAAACAAACAGTATAATTGTTAGTACATTCACAATCTTTCTAAGTAATAAAATAACAAAATGTCCTTTAATGAAATAACACCAAATGTCCTTCTTGAGTGCAGAGTCATTTGTCCAGTTAAACCAAAAGGGGTTAGTGTTTGACCATGCCCGAACGACTATGATCAAAGACATTTTCAACTGTCAATCAGGATTAGAATAAAGTGTTTAGAAAGCTGGATGGACACCTTATCTACAGGATTTACGGCTTTTGGACATGGCGCCTAGCAGTCTGTGATGTTCCATGTGTCACCTTTGACACGGTGCTGGGTAGAACGAAGTTCCAATTCTTATAAAAGCAAAACAAAGTCATTAATAAGTTTCCTGTCCTTGGCAAAACACGTTGGTGTCCTTTATCTAAAAGAAAACGGGGTTAGCATGTCTTCTTCTCAAGATTTACATCCACGGCCTGTCTCTGGAGGCCGATGGTGAAACAACAGTTGTTAATCTTGAAGACCCTTAGTGAAACAGTTTGGAGGTCTGTAAGTGATTAAACAAATGTTATAATCCGTGTGGCGTTCTGGAGGCTGATCTGCTACAAGACGTTTATTAGAACAGACTGTAGACCTGCAGTAGAACAGACCGTAGATGAGCAGTAAAACAGACTATAGATTTGCATTAGAACAGACTTTAAAAGTGCAGTAGTAGAGACTGTACACGTAGTAGAACAGACTGTAGATGAGCAGTAGTACAGACTGTAGACTTACATTAGAACAGACTGCATGACTGGGTGCGGAGCTGGCAAAAGTTAAAGCGGAGCAAAGAGGTTGGTGGGGTAGAAGAGGTTGAAGAAGCGAGTGCTGAGGAAGATAGTGATTCCGAAGAGGGACCTGGTAGAGCTCGTACGCAGCCCCAAATCCCCAGTAAAAAACCTATATCCAGTACTGGAGCAGCTGTGGGTTTATATGCACCCCCACAAAACATTTCTGGCCTGCATCCTGGGGCGTACACCTTTAGACCACAAATCAGTCTTGAAAGAACACGCCTGCCCGCTCTCGGGAGACATGACTGACTACTATCGATGGAAAGCTGAGTGGGGGGAGCTGGAACAGCTGGGAAACCCACAAAGAACGGCTGGTGTTACGAGGTTCCATCTACTGGCTAGTCTAGGTGACAGGGTAAAGAAAGACTTGGTTCTGTCCAGCTGTGCATCAGCAGATGAAATGTTCAGACGTCTCGACAACCGCTTTGGGAACAAGGCAAGAATCGTCCTGAAGATATCCGAGGAGGTGAAGGACCTAACCCCCGTAAAGGGAGATAACCCTAGGAAAGCAATTGAGTTAATTCAAGCAGTGGAGCGGGCTCTTAGTAACCTTGTGATCCTGGGAGAAGAGGAGGTTATAAAGAATCGTTGGGTAGCGCAGTCCCTTGAAAGCAAGCTACCGAGCTCTCTGAAGGAAAAATGGATTGCACACAAGACTGAGCCTGTGAATGGTTTCGCTCCAAATAACCACTTTGACTGCTTATTGAGCTTCCTGAAGAAGCAGGAGGTAATCCTGGAGGAGTTGGATCAGCTGGAGACAAGCCCTAGAGAGGGAAGCTCCTCAGTGAAAGGCCCGGCAGGCAAGCCTGAAAGAGGAGTTAAGAAAGCATTCTCTAAAGCGACCTCAGGTCAAAGGAGTCTCAGTTGACCCTACGTTTGGGCTCGTGCACTGCCTGTGCTGATGAGACACACGCTGGTAGGCTGTTTTCCTGCAAAGCCTTCAGGAAATGAATCTCCAGAAAAGAAAGGCCCATGTAAAGACCCATGGGGTATGCAATCGGTGCCTGTGTTTCCACTTAAAGAATGGCCGTTGCAACCCAAAGTTCCTCTGCAGTAAAATGGACTGCCGCAAAGAAGAGCCTCACCACTATTTGCTTTGCCCCAAGTCCATCGCTCAAGAGAAAGATAATGGCAGCGAGGTGCAAGTTACCAAAAGAGTGGAGAGGAAAGGCCTTGGGCTGACCAGCAAGCAAGAAGAGCTCCTGGCGAGTCACTCCGGAACTGAGAGCAGAATTCAGGAAGGCATTCTCCAACAAAGCCTCAACCACGTTCTGCACAGTCGGAGGAAGACTGAAAGAGTACCCAGTTATAATGATGTTACTGGACGTGACAACTAACTCAGGCCAGCTGATAGGCACTCTTATTGACCTTGCCTCTGACACCAACTATATAACAAACCACGCTGCCCAGCGCCTTGGATTGATTGGTGAGAATATTAAGTTAATTGTCCATGGGATCGGAGGGATGACAACAACAGTCACAACTAAGAGGTACTCCCTGCGACTAAGAGTGAAGACCACCAAGGGGCGGTAATAGAACACAAACTGCTTTGCTATGGCCTAGAGAGTATTGCTGAGATAAGTCAACCAGTCACTCCACAACAACTGCTAAAGATCTTTCCTGACGTTGCTGCTGAAGAGCTGGTCCGCCCTGAAAAAATTGATCTTCTGATCAGCCACAGGAAGGTCGTCTAGTTCCACAGCCGCTAAATCGGAGGGAGATCTCGTCCTATGGGACGGCCCACTGGGCAAAACCGTTGGTGGTACTCACCTGATCTCTTCGAGGTGGTCGACTTAATGTTACATCAGTCTGAAACTCACTTTGCAAGGTCTATGAGAACATGCTCAAGAGTATACAAGGAGGTCCTCGTGGATAAAGACCTGAGTGAGGACCAAACAAGGATGGAAGGAGTAACCCTCAGCAGAACCACTGCCACAAATAAGGAGGTGTTTGAATGGTTTAAATGGGATAGTATTGGAGCAGCGTGTGACCCGAAGTGCGGAAGCTGCAAGTGCACCAAGTGCCCTCCAGGGGCAAAGAGATGACCCTTGGAGAAGAGGGACTTAGAAAGATAAAAGACTGTCTCTCTTATGTGTTAGCGGATAAACACAGTGACTCCCACACTGGGATGCGGCCTATCCATGGAAAATAAGCCCAGCGATTCTGCCAGATAATCGAGCAGTGGAAGCAACCTTCAAGAACACAGAGGCACGGCTGGCAAGAGAACCTGCGTGGAAAGCGGCATATGGAGAGCAGATCCGCGAGATGGTATCAAGAAGAGCAGCCATTAAGCTTACTAACGAAGAGATTAAGAGATGGGACGGCCCAATCTGGTACATCAGCCATCTGGTTGCTCGAATCCTCATTCTAGCTCAACGCCAGTGAGGATTGTCTGGAACAGTAGCCAGGAGTTTAAAGGATTGAGCCTGAACAACCTCCTGCACAAAGGCCCTGATGTCCTCAATCCAATCCGAGGTGTCCTGCTGAGATTCAGGAGCGGATTGTATGCTGCTCTTGGCGATGTTAAGAAGATGTATAATTCTGTGTGGCTGAACGACGAGGAAGTCCATCTCCATCGATTCCTCTGGAGGATAACCCGAAGATGACATTGGTGTGTTTGCCGTCACTAGAGTTAACATCGGCGACAAGCCTGCGGATGCATCGCCCAGGTTGCCATGAGAGACGTCAAACCTTCCCAGTTCACATCCATGGTTGAAGAGCGGATCCTGACAGAGGATTGCTATGTGGACGATATCTTGACGTCGCATGATGACCTCCAAACTCTGATTAGGATGACCAAAGGAGTGGAAGAGATCCTAAAAGCAGGTGGCTTCTCCATCAAGCCCTGGGTCTTGACAGGCCAAAGTGGGAGGAGTAAAAATCCCACAGACCCCAGCAACATCAGTACAACAGAGCCCAAGACCCTGATTCTCCCCAACCAGATGCGTGACGAGGACAATAAGGCATTAGGATTGGGTTATGAACCCGAATCTGACAAACTTCGTGTGCTGACGTCGGTGAACTTCTCAAGAAGGCGAGGAAAGATGAGGACTGGTCTGAATCTACGAGAGGATGAGATCAGAGGCAGCACCCCCTACCCTCTCACACGACGAATGCTGCTGAGTCAGATTGCAGGGTTCTATGACCCCATCGGCCTGGCCTCACCAGCCAAGCAACGAGTGATGCTCATAAGAGAGTCATTTCAGGAAGCAAGAAGAGACTATCCATCTATGGATACCTGGGACGATCCTCTTTCGTCACTTCTTGAGGCTGCAATAAAACTCTTTGAGCAATATGTGAGGCTTGGCCAAATCAGATTTAACAGAAGTCTCACACCCCATGGATCCATAGGTCGTCCAATGGGCATCACATTTTCCGATGGTAGTGAAGCTTCTTATGGGGCTGTTCTTTACCTACGGTGGGAAACAGAAGATGGAGTTATAGTGAAACTGGTTGAATCAAAGGCCAAGCTTACCCCTCTAGACCAGAAAGGTGATGTCATTAAAACAGACTTTAGAAGTGCAGTAGTAGAGACTGTAGACGTGCAGTAGAATAGACTGTAGATGAGCAGTAGTATAGACTGTAGACTTGCATTAGAACAGACTGTAGATGTGCAGTAGAACAGACTGTAGATATGCAGTAAAAAGACTGTAGAAGTGCAATAGAACAGACTTCAGTAGAGCAGAGGTACAGACTGTAAAATGGCATTAGAACAGACTGTAGACTTGGAGTTGAACAGACTTCAGAGCAGCAGCAGTAGTACAGACTCTAGTTTGGCTTTAGAACTGACTGTAGGCGAGCATTAGAACAGACTGTAAACATCCAGTAGAACAGACTGTAGATGTGCATTAGAACAGACTGTAGACGTACAATAGAACAGACTGTATTTGTGCAGTTTTACAGACTAAAGACCTGCATTAGAGCAGACTGTGGACGAGCATTAGAACAGACAATAGACGTGCATAAGAACATAATGTAGTTGTGAAGTAGAACAAATTGTAGAGATGCAGTAGTACAGAATGTCGACAATTATCAAAACTGTTTATAGTTGACAAAGAGTAGAACAGACTGTGGACTTGCATTAGAACAGACTGTAGATGTGCAGTAGAACAAACTGCAGATGTGCAGTAGAACATACTGACGATGTGCATAAGAATAGACTGTAGCGGGCAATAGTTGAGACTTTACACGAGCATTAGAACAGACTCTACATGAGTATTAGAAAAGACTGTAGACATGTTTTAGAACAGACAGTAGAGTTCCACTAGTACAGACTCTAGACGACCATCAGAACAAACTGTAGATGTGCAGTAGAAGAGACTGTAGAGGTGCAGTAGTACAGAAAGTTGACAATTATGAAAAGACGTGCAGTAGAACAGACTCTAGACAATTATTAGAAAAGACTGTAGACATCCAGTAGAACAGACTGTAGATGTGCATTAGAGGAAACTGTAGACGTTTATTAAAAGAGACTATAGTCGTGCAGTAGAACAGACTGTAGACGTACAATAGAACAGACTGTAGTGGTGCAGTTGAACAGATTGTAGACGTGCAGTTGAACAGACTTCATAGCAGCAGTAGTACTGACTCTAGAATGGCTTTAGAACTGATTGTAGACGAGCATTAGAACTGACTGTAGACGACCATTAGAACAGACTGTACATGTGCAGTAGAAGAGATTGTAGATGTGCAGTAGAACAGACTGTAGACGTTTATCAGAACAGACTGTAGACGTGCAAAAGAACAGACCATAGATGAGCAGTAAAACAGACTAGAAACTTGCATTAGAACAAACTGTAGAACTGACTGTAGACGAGCATTAGAACTAACTGTAAACGTCGAGTAGAACAGACTGACAATGTGCAGAAGAATATACTGTAGAGATGCAGCAGTACATACTGTAGACGAGCATTAGAACAGACTGTATATGAGAATTAGAAAACACTCTAGACATACTTTAGAAAAGACTGTAGAAGTGCAGTAGTTCAGACTGTAGACGAGGATTAGAACAGACTCTATACCAGTATTAAAAAAACACTCTAGACATGCTTTAGAACATATTGTAGAGGTGCAGTAATACAGACTATTGACTTGCATTAGTACAGACTGTAGATGTTCATTAGAACAGACGTTAGTAGAGCAGTAGTACAGACTGTTAACTGGCATTAGAACATACTGTAGACGTGCAGTAGAACAGACTGTAGATGAGCAGTAGTACAGACTGTAGACTTGCATTAGAACAGACTGTAGATGTGCATTGGAACAGACTGTAGATGTGCAGTAAAACAGACTGTAGATGTGCAGTAGAACAGACTGCAGTAGAGCAGAGGTACAGACTGTAAACTGGAATTAGAAAAGACTGTTGAGGTGCAGTTAAATGACTGTAGACGTGCAGTTGAACAGACTGTAGATGAACATTATAATAGACTGTAGACGCGAGTAGAACAGAACAGTAGAACAACATAGTAGAACATGTGCAGTAGTACAGACTAAAGACCTGCATTAGAACAGACTGTGGATGAGCATTAGAACAGATTATAGACGTGCATTAGAACAGACTGTAGATGTCCATTAGAACAGACTGTAGATGTGTAGTAGAACAGACTGACGAAGAATAGACCGTAAGGTTTCAGTAGTTGAGACTTTACACGAGCATTAAAACAGACTGTACATGAGTATTAGAAAAGACCGTAGACATGATTTACAACAGACTGTAGAGGTGAAGTAGTACAGACTGTAGACGACCACTAGAACAAACTGTAGATGTGCAGTAGAACTGAATGTAGACTTGCAGTAAAACAGACTGCAGAGCAGAAGTAGTACAGACTCTAGACTGGCATTAGAACAGACTGTAGAGGAGCAGTAGTACAGACTGTAGACTTGCATTATAACAGATTGTAGATGTGCATTAGAACAAGCTATAGACGTACAATAGAAGTGACTTTAGACGTGCATTTGTACAGACTTCAGTGCAACAGTAGTACACACTCTAGATTGGCTTTAGAACAGACTGTAGACGATCATTAGAACAGACTGTAAACGCCCAGAAGAAGAGACTGACAATGTGCAGAAGAATAGAATAGAGAGGTGCAGTAGTACAGACTGTAGATGAGCATTAGATCAGACTGTATATGAGATTTAGAAAACACTCTAGACATGCTTTAGAACAGTCTGTAGAGGTGCAGTTGTACAGAATGTGGCGAGCATTAGAACAGACTTATATTAGTATTAGAAAACAATCTAGATATGCTTTAGAACAGACTGTAGAGGTGCAGTAATACAGAATGTAGACGAGCATTAGAACAGACTGTAGAAGTCCAGTAGTACAAACTGTAGATGTGCAGTAGTACAGACTGTAGATGTACAATAGAAAAGACTGTAGAGGTGCAGTTAAACAGTTTGTAGACGTGCAGTAAAACAGACTTCAGAGAAGAAGTAGAACAGACTCTAGATTGGCTTTAGAACAGACTGTAGATAAGCATTAGAACAGACAGTAAACGACCTGTAGAACAGACTGACAATGTGCATTGAATAGACTTAAGAGGTGCAATAGTACAGACTGTAGATTAGCATTAGAACAGACTGTATATGAGTATTAGAAAACACTGTAGATATGCTTTAGAACAGACTGTAGAGGTGCAGTAGTTCAGACTGTAGACGAGCATTAGAACAGACTGTATGTGAGTATTAGAAAACACTTTAGACATGTTTTAGAACAGACTGTAGAGGTTCAGTAGTTCAGACTGTAAACAAGCATTAGAACAAACTCTATATGAGTATTAGAAAACACTCTAGACATGCTTTAGAACAGACTTTAGAGGTTCAGTAATACAGACTGTAGACGAGCATTAGAAAAGACTGTAGAAGTGCAGTTGTACAGACTGTAGATGTGCAGAAGAAGAGACTGTAGACGTATATTAGAACAGACTGTAGACCTGCACTAGAACAGACTGTAGATGTGCATTAGAACAAACTGTAGATGTGCATTAGAACAGACTATAGATGTGCAGTAGAACAGACTGTAGACGTTTATTAGAACAGACTGTAGACCTGCACTTAAAGAGACCGTAGATGAGCAGTAGTACAGACTATAGACTTGCATTAGAACAGATTGTATATTAGTATTAGAAAAAATGTAGACATTCTTTAGAACAGACTGTGGATGTGCAGTAGTTCAGACTGTAAATGAGCATTAGAACAGACTATTTATGAGTTTTAGAAAATACTCTAGACATGCTTTAGAAGAGACTGTAGAGGTGCAGAAATACAGACTGTAGACATTTTTTAGAACAGACTGTAGACGTGCAGTAGATCAGACTGTAGATGGGCAGTACTACAGACTGTAGACTTTCATTAGAACAGACAGTAGATGTATATTAGAACAGATTGTAGATGTGCAGTAAAACAGAATTTAGTGGAAGAGACTGTAATAGAGCAGTAGTACAGACTTTAATCTGACATTTGAACAGACTGTAGAGGTGCAGTTGAACAGACTGTAGACGAGCATTAGAACAGACAATAGACGTGCATAAGAACATAATGTAGTTGTGAAGTAGAACAAATTGTAGAGATGCAGTAGTACAGAATGTCGACAATTATCAAAACTGTTTATAGTTGACAAAGAGTAGAACAGACTGTGGACTTGCATTAGAACAGACTGTAGATGTGCAGTAGAACAAACTGCAGATGTGCAGTAGAACAGACTGACGATGTGCATAAGAATAGACTGTAGCGGGCAATAGTTGAGACTTTACACGAGCATTAGAACAGACTCTACATGAGTATTAGAAAAGACTGTAGACATGTTTTAGAACAGACAGTAGAGTTCCACTAGTACAGACTCTAGACGACCATCAGAACAAACTGTAGATGTGCAGTAGAAGAGACTGTAGAGGTGCAGTAGTACAGAAAGTTGACAATTATGAAAAGAGACTGTAGGCGTGCAGTAGAACAGACTCTAGACAATTATTAGAAAAGACTGTAGACATCCAGTAGAACAGACTGTAGATGTGCATTAGAGGAAACTGTAGACGTTTATTAAAAGAGACTATAGTCGTGCAGTAGAACAGACTGTAGGCGTACAATAGAACAGACTGTAGTGGTGCAGTTGAACAGATTGTAGGCGTGCAGTTGAACAGACTTCATAGCAGCAGTAGTACTGACTCTAGAATGGCTTTAGAACTGATTGTAGACGAGCATTAGAACTGACTGTAGACGACCATTAGAACAGACTGTACATGTGCAGTAGAAGAGATTGTAGATGTGCAGTAGAACAGACTGTAGACGTTTATCAGAACAGACTGTAGACGTGCAAAAGAACAGACCATAGATGAGCAGTAAAACAGACTAGAAACTTGCATTAGAACAAACTGTAGAACTGACTGTAGACGAGCATTAGAACTAACTGTAAACGTCGAGTAGAACAGACTGACAATGTGCAGAAGAATATACTGTAGAGATGCAGCAGTACATACTGTAGACGAGCATTAGAACAGACTGTATATGAGAATTAGAAAACACTCTAGACATACTTTAGAAAAGACTGTAGAAGTGCAGTAGTTCAGACTGTAGACGAGGATTAGAACAGACTCTATACCAGTATTAAAAAACACTCTAGACATGCTTTAGAACATATTGTAGAGGTGCAGTAATACAGACTATTGACTTGCATTAGTACAGACTGTAGATGTTCATTAGAACAGACGTTAGTAGAGCAGTAGTACAGACTGTTAACTGGCATTAGAACATACTGTAGACGTGCAGTAGAACAGACTGTAGATGAGCAGTAGTACAGACTGTAGACTTGCATTAGAACAGACTGTAGATGTGCATTGGAACAGACTGTAGATGTGCAGTAAAACAGACTGTAGATGTGCAGTAGAACAGACTGCAGTAGAGCAGAGGTACAGACTGTAAACTGGAATTAGAACAGACTGTTGAGGTGCAGTTAAATGACTGTAGACGTGCAGTTGAACAGACTGTAGATGAACATTATAATAGACTGTAGGCGTCGAGTAGAACAGAACAGTAGAACAACATAGTAGAACATGTGCAGTAGTACAGACTAAAGACCTGCATTAGAACAGACTGTGGATGAGCATTAGAACAGATTATAGACGTGCATTAGAACAGACTGTAGATGTCCATTAGAACAGACTGTAGATGTGTAGTAGAACAGACTGACGAAGAATAGACCGTAAGGTTTCAGTAGTTGAGACTTTACACGAGCATTAAAACAGACTGTACATGAGTATTAGAAAAGACCGTAGACATGATTTACAACAGACTGTAGAGGTGAAGTAGTACAGACTGTAGACGACCACTAGAACAAACTGTAGATGTGCAGTAGAACTGAATGTAGACTTGCAGTAAAACAGACTGCAGAGCAGAAGTAGTACAGACTCTAGACTGGCATTAGAACAGACTGTAGAGGAGCAGTAGTACAGACTGTAGACTTGCATTATAACAGATTGTAGATGTGCATTAGAACAAGCTATAGACGTACAATAGAAGTGACTTTAGACGTGCATTTGTACAGACTTCAGTGCAACAGTAGTACACACTCTAGATTGGCTTTAGAACAGACTGTAGACGATCATTAGAACAGACTGTAAACGCCCAGAAGAAGAGACTGACAATGTGCAGAAGAATAGAATAGAGAGGTGCAGTAGTACAGACTGTAGATGAGCATTAGATCAGACTGTATATGAGATTTAGAAAACACTCTAGACATGCTTTAGAACAGTCTGTAGAGGTGCAGTTGTACAGAATGTAGGCGAGCATTAGAACAGACTTATATTAGTATTAGAAAACAATCTAGATATGCTTTAGAACAGACTGTAGAGGTGCAGTAATACAGAATGTAGACGAGCATTAGAACAGACTGTAGAAGTCCAGTAGTACAAACTGTAGATGTGCAGTAGTACAGACTGTAGATGTACAATAGAAAAGACTGTAGAGGTGCAGTTAAACAGTTTGTAGACGTGCAGTAAAACAGACTTCAGAGAAGAAGTAGAACAGACTCTAGATTGGCTTTAGAACAGACTGTAGATAAGCATTAGAACAGACAGTAAACGACCTGTAGAACAGACTGACAATGTGCATTGAATAGACTTAAGAGGTGCAATAGTACAGACTGTAGATTAGCATTAGAACAGACTGTATATGAGTATTAGAAAACACTGTAGATATGCTTTAGAACAGACTGTAGAGGTGCAGTAGTTCAGACTGTAGACGAGCATTAGAACAGACTGTATGTGAGTATTAGAAAACACTTTAGACATGTTTTAGAACAGACTGTAGAGGTTCAGTAGTTCAGACTGTAAACAAGCATTAGAACAAA